>CATIWK010310368.1:0-24006 GCA_949634005.1 Mallotus japonicus | reverse complement strand
TATAACCTCCATCATAAACCAAAAAGATAAAGAAAGTAAAATGATAACTTCATAATCAAATAAACATACTTAAGATAGAAAAATCAAATGAAATTAAGACTAAACTACCCTTAAATACTATGCATATTTGCATTATATCAGACTACATGATGAGGCAATTTGTATCTGTAAATTATGTTCTTTTCAATGAACCTTGCCATCTGTTTTGACCCAACAGTGACGTATAATTCTACTTCAACCCATTTGGAGAAGTAATCATTGGCCACCACGATGTAGCGATGACCATTTGATGCTTTCAGTCTTACCTCTCCTATAATATTGATTCCCCATGCTGCAAATGGCCACAAAGAAGTTAATTCCTAAAGTTCCATGGATGGTAAATGACTAACATCGCCATATGCTTGACAGTTATGACATTTCCTCATGAATCTCATGCAATCGATTTCCATTATTAACCAAAAGTAGCCTTGATGCACTATCTTCTTGGCTAATACTGTCCTATTCATATGCAGACCACATACTCCTTTGTAGATTGCTTCCATAAGCTTCTGAGCTTTATCCTTGTCTACACACCTCAGATGTACTCCTGTCGGTGCCCTTTTATACAACATTCCATTATGACTGATGAATTGTCGAGACAACATCCTGAGAGATATTCTCTCTTTCCTATCAGCATCTTCGGGAAATTGCCTAGTCTCTAAGTACTGCTGTAACTTGTAGAACCACGGCTTCTTTATAGAGTCAACCGGCATCACCTTTATCTCTTCATAATAAGGAATTCTAGATTTAACAAGAATAAGAGGTTTGACCACGGTCTATTTTTCTCCTTCCCATATCGAGGCCAAAGTGGCTAAAGCATCCGCCATCTGATTCTCTTCTCATGGCAAGTGCGTAAATTTGCACTAAGTGAAAGATAATAGAATTGTAGCTGGATAGTCCCAATACAGTTTGAGCTTATCCTCTCTCACTTCCCATTGATTGGAGATCTGTTTCACTACCAGCATAGAATCTCTATATACCGTGATCTCTTCTGCCCCCACACTTCTGAGTGATTCCAGACCATAGATGTAAGCTTCATACTCGGCTTGATTGTTGGTAGCTTCAAATTCTAACCTTTTCACCATTGGGATCATTTCTCCTTCTGGTAAGGTCAAAATTACGCCGATACCAGCTCCCTTGCTATTGACAGCTCCATTAAAGTACATTGTCCATGCCTGGATTTCTATTGCCCCCAGGTGTTCGTCCGGAAACTCCAATTCCCATTCCTGTTCATCATCAACTAGATTCTGAGCCAAGAAGTCTGCCACAGCTCTTCCCTTGACTACTTTCTTTGCTACATAGTCAATGTTGAACTTGGTGTGCAGAACTAGCCACCTGGCCGACTTCCCTGTGAGAGATGGTGTCTGCTGGAGATATCTTGGAGGATCGTGCTTGGAGATTGCTTGAATCCGGTAAGATTGAAAGTAGTGTTGAAGCTTCTTTGTTGCCCAAATCACTGTCAGGCATGTCTTCTCTACCAAACTATAATTGGATTTGTAAGGTAAGAGCTTCTTGCTCAGGTAGTATAATGCGTGCTCGACCTTTCCGTTGTCTTATTGGGCCAACATTGCGCCTATTGCTTCTTTCTCGATCGGTAGATAAAGGATCAACAGTTTGCCCGGCCTTGGCGGCTGTAAAACTGGAGGATTCGTCAGATAATTCTTGATAGTCTTAAACCCTTACTGACACTTATCATCCTAGATAATCGACTGATTTTTCTTCAGGAGTTTGAAAATCGGCTTGCAAATTATAGTCAGCTTGGCGATGAACCTACTAATGTACTGTAATCGCCTGATAAACCCTCTGACTTCTCTCTCAGTCTTTGGTTCAGGCATTTCTCTGATAGCTTTGACCTTGTCGAGATCCACCTATATGCCTTTCTGGCTGACAATATGCCCTAACAGTTTCCCAGAAGTCACCCTAAAAACACACTTCTTTGGGTTCAATATGAGGTTGTACTTCTCTGCTCTGGCCAGAAACTTGCCTAGAGCTTCAAAATATCCTTCTCGAGTTGGAGATTTAACCATCATGTCATCCACATACACTTCTATCTCTTTATGGGCCATGTCATGCAACAAGGTGGTGGCCATCCTTTGATAGGTAGCTCCTTCATTCTTCAGTCCAAATGGCATGACTGTATAGTAATAAATACCCCATTCAGTGGTGAAATAGGTTTTCAGCTTATCAATCACTACCATCATGATCTGGTTGTATCCTGAGAAACTATCCATGAACGAGTACATGGCACTGGAAGCCGCGCTGTCGACCAGGATGTCAATGTGCGGCAAAGGAAAATCATCCTTTAGGCAAGCTTTGTTCAAGTCCCTGTAATCCACACACATCCTGACCCTTCCGTCTTTCATGGGAACTGGAACTATGTTTGCCAACCATTGGGTGTCGTTGACCACCTCCAATAACTTCACCTTCAGCTACTTTTTCACCTCTTCCTTGATCAAGAGAGCCCATTCCGACCTTAATCGCCTCTTCTTCTGCTTTATTGGTGTGATATGAGAATATGTAGGGATTGTATGCTCTGCAATTTCTCTATCGATCCCTGGCATATCCTCATAACCCCAAGCGAATACTTTCTGTCTTTTTCTTATTGTTTCTTCCATTTTTTCCCTTTCATCAGGAGTTAAATTAGAAGTAATAAGTATATTCTTAGGATTATCGCATGTGCCTAAATTAAATGATTCAGTTCGCACTGAATTAATGTCAAACATATGCATGAAATGATCATCACACACAGAATAACCATTAGGAAACACATCACACAAGTAAACAAAGTTAGACTATATTGCATTGACTTTGGAAAAGAAAATATCATCAGAGTTAAATAGGTTTTCTAAGGAGATATTAAGATCATCATAAAAAATATTTATGATGAAGTCGAAAACAAAGGACTCAAAGTTAAGCTCTTCCATCTGGTCAGTAGCAACTTTCAATTCTGCTGCAGGGATGTCCTCCTCGAGCTCAGGAAACAGCACTAGCTCCTCCACTATTTGCTCCTTCTCATCAACTTTACTGGTCCCATTTAATTGTTCAGCAAATATTTCGAAACCGGGGACCAGTTTCTCAACAATCATCAGCGGTTCAGGAGCTCCTTAGTACGGGTCATAGGTGCCTTCCCTCACAAACGTTTCCCACAACGGCTTGATCTCCAGCTTGGTTTCTGACTTGTTCTTCCCCTTTCTCTTTCTTCTAGACTTGGCTCCAGCCTTACTCCCCTCCACTGGTTCATCAGTCTCAGGATATCTTATCCCATGCTTCAAAAACACTGTATTAGTCTCAACAAACCTAGGTGGGCCTTGCTGGTCATTTCCTAATCCCATTCTGGGCATGAAGTTGTGGCTTTTCATCAATTTCATTATTTTGGTACTCAGCTCATCTTCGCAGATCATACAAATCTTGAAGCTCGGACTGAATGGGATTTCTTGGGGAGCCATTTTCAATGCAGCAACGGCAGCCTCGGTCTCAACTGAGATGGTGACCACTTTCCCTTCATATGGGAATTTAATCTTTTGATGAACCGTGGATGGCACAACTCCCAAAGGATGAAACCATGGCCTTCCCAATAGGACAGCAAAAGTCACGGGAATGTCAATCACATGAAAACTGACCCAAACTTCCACAGGTCCCAGTTTTAACCAAAGCTCTGAAAGTCCCCTCAACTAGCCTTCTCGTATCATCGTAGGCCTTGATCACCACGTCATATGGCTTTAGGTCAGCCACTGTTAATCCCAACTTGGGCAAGATCTTCAAAGGGTAAACATTGATAGCGGATCCATTATCCACCATCACACAGCAGGTTAGCTTCCCTTTAACTTTAGCTTTGATAAACAGGGGGTTTGAGGTGATCTCTTCCTTCTAATGGCAAATCATCGTCCGTAAACATTACAGTTTCATGAGGGCTTTCCGTCAGTGAATCTACAAGTTGTTCTGGGGTGTGACTTAAAGGGACCTTCTTATGGTCCAAAGCCAGAACTAGTGCCTCTCGATGGGCTTTGGAGTGCATGAGCATCTCCCAAACACTAGCGAGACTTTCCTCTCCTCTCTTGGCTTTTTCAACTTCTTCAGCTTTCTCATCCTCTTCTGATTTCTCTTTTGAGTCTACTTTTTTTTCCTCAGACTCATCAGGTTTGGGTTCTTTCTTCTTCTCGAGTTTCCCAACTGATTAGGCTTTCTTATCTTCACTGTTCTTCCACAGATTGATTGCTCCACCCTCTTCATCATCGAAGCTCCAGATGTCCAGAACACTCACATTGACCTCAACAAGTTGTTCTCCTAGATTTAGGCATTTAGGTTCAGGTTTTGGTAGTGTAAGTTCGGCATCAACAAAGGAGTTTAAGGCTTTCTCCTCAGTCAAGCTGGTGTTTATGGCAAGGATGGATTGATTTGGTGGTCGCATACTTCGGTAATTGGGTAATGGGTTGTTTCTGGTGTTTGGCTTTTCTGGTTTTGGGATCAGTGATTTTACCTGAATCTATTAAATCTTGCACTTCATGCTTCAAGCAGGTGCAATTTTCAGTGTCATGGCCAATGGTTTGGTGGTATTTGTAATAAAATTTTAGGTTAGTATTTGGGAATGGTGGTCTTTGGGGGTAAAGGTCGTATTAGGTTATTTTCGATCAATTTCTCTAAGACCTTAGAGAGGGGTCTTCCGAGATTGGAAAACCTTCGAGGTTACTGAACAGCGTTTATCTGCACGTTGCTGTTTGGTCCAACCATGCTACTGCTGCTAGATCCGGACCCTTCTCTTCCCGAAGACCTTCCACTAAAAGATTCTCTCTCTTGTGCTAAGTCAGATTCTTTCTACACCCCAAATCTGTAAAGTTTTTCAAAATTTTGGATTCCCAAATCCTTCAACTTCTTAGAGAGCTGAAGTACACACCCCTCGATTGCTATCACTAGCTAATCATTCTCAAAGGGTTGGTGTTTCATTTATGCTAGTTTTGCTCTCCATCTAATCAGGAAATCAGTAAAGCGTTCATTAAATCTTTATTTGATGTTCTGCAAATCTCTCAAAGTCGCTTCCATCTGGATGTTGACACTCTATTGTTTTACAAACGCCATGCATAATTCATCCCAATCAGCTTGGATATGAGGTTCCAAGGCATAGTACCACCGGATTAGCGCTCCCTCTAGAGACAGGGAAAATTGTTTGACAATCTACGCCTTATTCAAGCTGGTTGCTCTCATATGGGTTACATATTGTTTGAGATGCAAATGGGGATCGTCTACACCAGTGAACTTCTTCATATCGAGAAACCTGAATTTTTGAGGTAGCGAATCATCATCTTTACCTAGACTCATATCGGAGTAGTTTATCAGAGCATCTATCCCTTTCTCCTTCATCATCAACTGCATCTGAGCCATGGACTTAACAAGGTCTTTAGCCCAATCTTGTTTCTCTACATTCTCTGGGGCATCTAATCTCTGTCGAATAACTGGTTTTGCTAGTAGAGTTTCTTGATCATCTTCAATCTCTCGCCTTCCCAGATTCTCGGCATCAAGATCAAATGGTGGTGGTGGAGGCACTGATGGTTTCTCTCTGGTTGAATTCATCTATGCTATCATCTCTTGCATAATCGTTTTGGTCTGTTCGGCCATCTCTGCCTTAAACTGTTCCGGATCAAAACTAGCTGATGCCGTCTCTTTCGACATTCTGACTAATCGGCCGGTGTTGGAGTATGTCCAAGCAGATGACTGATTTGGATCTATATCTGCAATCACTACTGGTTAGCAATATGCATGGTGTGTATGCATGATATGCAGGGTATCATTTAGAAAGATAGAATAAACAAACAATCTATTTACATATATCACATAACACAGGACAAACCTCTTCAAAACGGAATCTCCACCCTTATTTCTTCTGCACACGTATTCAATGGCGAGTTCCTCATCCTAGGATTGTTGGTCGGGTTTTAGTCATCAACAGAGGATAATGAAACCGTCGCATGCAAAGAAACTCTCAAAACGCAACAAACAAGTAGTACATCCTTTGGTATAAAGCCAAAGTCCACTTAATTGGGCCAAATAGAGCATTAAAGGCCCAATTTTGGCATGATCCATTTGTAAGTGGGTCATAGCGGGCATGAAAGGCCCATTTTTGACATGGTCCATTTACAAATGGGCTTGGGCTTTATTGCAAGGCTTTACTAAATGGCATAAAACACATGCATTTGGAAAAAATCTTAGTGGAAATCGCTAAGCCATTTACATAAGTTGAGTCAAGGGTAATAACCTACGGCTCCCACAACTATATACATCCATTATGTCTCCCCAATCAAGGGTCCGAGCGACGTGGATAAGTACATGTTGTGAGTGACAATAGTCAATATTCCACCACCGAGTTTGAGTGAAACACAGGTACCAAAGTATGGACTATCATCAGTTTATTTAGGACTATTGTACACATTGTGTGATAAAGGTGTAGTGAATGCAATAAAATGCAAAGGAAATGATTTAATAATCAAGGATGATAAATTACAAAACACTGGAATCAGTTTCTCAAGTCCCCAGTGGAGTCACCACTGTAGGCAGCAGGGTTTAGCGCGCGCCCAAGTGTTTAATGACTACGGCACTGTGTGGGTTCAAGGCCCACTAAGAAATACAAAATGGGCTTAGGGCCCAAGTTGGAGATGGAGTCGCCACCCGGATGAAAACCGGGACACACTTACAGTAACTAGATTCCACGAAGGTACCCAGAAGCCGTCATTAGAGATTGGGTTCGGAAACTGGGTATAGGCTTTGAATGCCCACCCAACCTTGCGGTTGGCCTCAGTTTGTGTTTTGTATTTTATTACCCGTAATTATTAAATTATTTCCTTATTATTGTGAGTTGCAAACGCTTCCCATTTTATATATTACCAAATTTGCACATTAGTCCTGTTCGTATGCTTATTACCTTGGCATTTAATCAAATAATAAGAATAAATATTACAAACATTCATTCCAAATAAACAGGATAGGGATTAGGGATTACAACACTTTGTACAATTAATTCAATAACAAATCCAAATAAAACCTCTCAAGAACTACTTAACTCACTAATACATAGTGATTAAAAATCACCAAAAACCCTACAACAAAGAGTGGTTAGTTTCATCTAAAAGTAAACAATTTTATTTGTAAAATAATTCAAATTATATTTGCATGAAAGTAGACATGAATATTCATATAAACATGAATTAATCATTCAAACAAACAAAAAATATAGCAATCACATGCAATAGTGAAGATATCAGGCAGCATATACGTATCATATACCGAAAATAAACCAAAAAGCTACTAAAAGCAGACAGAATTATACAAAATTTTGTTCAGGAGGCGATCGCCTCATCCTATATGTAAAGGGGCGTGTCACCTCTTCAACAGGCACAACAGTACAAAATTACATATTTCTTAAATACTAAGCAATTCAAGTACTCATGCAAATCAACGTAAATCAGGAACTTAAAACTTAATAATTCACGTATTTAGGCCTTAAACTCAATCTTAAGAAAGCGATTAATACAAGAACAAGTATAAAACTAAGAAATGAAGTTTTATGAAAACAAGAACTTGAAAAGCTTAAAAAAATAACAATTCTTACTGAATGAACCACGTTTGATGCTCCTAACTGAGCCCTCAGAGCTTAGTTTGATGATTCAGAGTATATTGAATGCAAGAGAGTCCTCTCCTCATTCAAGAAAATGGATTCTAAGGCTCAAAATCTACTTCTTTTTTCCTTTTCTTCTTCTTTCTTGTGTTTCTCCTCTCAAGAACCTTTTTTATTTTTTTCTTCTTTTTTTTTCAAAATGGCCAAAAGTCCCCCAAAATATCAACCAAACTCCTTCTTAAGCCTCCCTTCTCTCTCTCTCTCTCCAAATTCCCAAAACCAAGGCTTAATCTCCACCTTGCATTTTTCATCATTGTTTCTCTTCTTTTTTTCATCATTTTCTGCCCCAAAAGTCTCTTTTCTTCGTCCAAGATTGCAGAATTAAGATAAGAAGGTGGATTTTTGTGTTAAATGCAGCAATAAATAACATTTATTGCTGCAGAAGACAGCTGTGAAGAGGCACCGCCTCTTCACCCAGCCCTGGCCTAGAAAGCCTTGGGCTTGGGCTTAGTGTTTGGGTCTTAGGCTGGGTATTTTGGGCCTGGTTTGGTTTAAGCTTTCGAATCCATTCTAAAGAAGATCTCAGGCTCTTCTTGCATTCGGAATTCGGACTATCTCATCACCGGACTTTCGTTGCGGGCCGACCAAACCGAGGGTGTCCATAGATACTTTTTTGTTTTTATTAATGGCAATGTAGTTATATCACAGAGTTTCTTTTGTATGTTTATTGCATTTATGCAATCTTTATTTCATATCTAAATATTTCATAGTTGAAGGAGAGTTATTATTGTGATTTTCTTTGAATCTATTTTTGTTGATGATGCATTAGAAGATGCTAATATGTTAAAATTTTGTATCCTTTTAGTTTATTTTTGGTTTCTGATTCATTTTTTCTGTTTTAGCTTTTTTTTTTTAAGAATGTATATGAGATTTTTTGTTTTGTTCTGCAATATTATATATTTATTACAAAACATTCATTACTAATTTACTCAAATCTTTACCTATAAATTTTAATTAATAGAAATAGAAAAATCATTACTAATTTAATTTGTTCAATGAGAAAATATTCATTATGTGACACAAAATGTTAAGAATTTAAATTTCAAATTTTACAATTTTTTTGTTTTGATAATAATAATAATAATAATGATAATAATATCGATATTGTTATTAAATTATTTAATAACAATTTAAATTGTTTTTGAAAGTATTTATATTCAATTGTTAAATATATAATATATAAAAAATTAACTAAATTATGAGGGTAAACATTTTTTGATATAAAAAGTTTATTGAAAAATTTATTATTATTAAGTATACTAACTTGTAAAAATATATACAAAACTGACAACCAAAAAATTGCTAAATGCCCTACTCACATTGATCATCTAAAGCTAACCATATATTAGTAGTAACGCTAATCTTGCTTGGTAATTTATCCAATACTTCATAAACCTTTTTTTTCCTCTTGTAAATAAATATCAATACCATAGACATAACTCTTGAGTCTAAAGCAACACAAAATATTTCAAATGTTAACCCCTTTTTGTTTGACATGCAATATCATAACCATTTACCTCCAATTAAGACATCACACACCACATGGTGCATTAGTAGCTTTTTATCCATTAACAAACACATAGCATCAACACTTACAAAATACCCATGAGAGTTCCAAGTGCTAACTTCGCGTATAACATAGAATCAAATGACATAATATAAGAAATAAAAAGCAAAAAGAATAACCTAAGGTACAAAACTTCTAATCCTCCTTTCTTGCGTCCCAAAAAAAAAAGCATATTAGTTACATTCATCACTCCATGCCATGAAACAAAAGTTGAAGAAAAAGTTCCGTCCGTCTACTATAGCTTCTATACCTCTGCATAATTGGAACAAACTGCATTTAGTTGCATTGCATCCCCTGCATTATTATCTTTACAAATGCAAGCTAGGCTCACCGCAGAGGAATAAAACAAATAGCACCCACTTCATCATGAGATAAGAAATTAATCCTTTTGAAATTAATAAGAACTTTGAAACATCAATCTTAAACCCACCTTCGATAATATAATGAATCATGTATTTGATGAAGTAGCTCCATAAATTTCACAACCTAATTAGCCATTAGAAATAATAATAATACATAGCACAAAATTAGATATCATGTGTGCACTTTATTAACAATTAGTAGTAAAGTGAAAAAAAAATGAAATCTAAGCTTTAATAAAACCCAGAACCCATTAAGCCTGAATTTACCAATTTTTTTATTCAAACAACAAAATTGAAACGATTTCAATAAAATATAAAGTAAAAAAATAAAATTAGAATCTTAAATTAAACAAAACAACACTTATAGATAAAAAGAAGGGATCTTTGGGCACTCACCGCCAATCAAAGCTAAATATATCCCTAACATCAAAGATGCAAAACCCACTGGTGTTATCTACAACGGCGGCCCCGACGATGACCTCCTCATCCTTGTATCCAATTAAGAGTCATCGAAAAACAGAACTGGAGATGACAATGGTGAATGTAGCAAATTAAGCATTAAAAGCAATAGCTTGTAGCAAATTGAGGAGAGAAGAAGAATGAGGAGGGAGGTGACAGTGATGATGGCAGAGAAAGGTGAAGATGCATAGAGGAAGGTGACAGTGATGGTGGCGGAAGGAAGGTGAAGATGCGTGGATTTTTTTGTGTCGTTCTATGATTTTTTTTTGCTTCATTTACGTTAATAAAGAGAAAGAGACACAAAGGTAATTATTTTTAGCATTTTGGGACATTTTAGTAAAAAATGAAAAATGGATGCATTTTGGTGAATGATGGCCCATTTTAGGGCATTTATGTTAAAATCCCTTCTATTTGAAGGATGGGTCATATGCCATGTACTCCTTTATTTGGGTGATGTATCATGTATATTTAGTTTATATGAGCATAGAAGCTACTATGCCTTATTTATTTTCGAATTTTCTTTATTAAGCTTTGCATTTTTGCATAATTATGCATCTACAAGCTTCCAAGTCTTTAAGTAGTCTCTCTACAAACTTGTAAAGATTTGTTTGGTTCAAATGAATTCCATAAAAATGCACTTCACAAATTGCATTTTTGCCTTAAGGCCTTTGTTGTTCATGTAGGCCCTTTAAAAATGCACTTCACCAATTATAAAGTTTGCACAATAATCTATCAAAATTTATCTTTTAATTTTCAAATTTGCATCCTTAACAGGATTTGGCCAAGATAAAATGGGGCTTACCTTCTTTTAAATTATAATTAAAAACTCTTAAGCTAATCACAAAGTTTTATCATGAATTTTCTTCATAATTTAATTTTCAGGTTAAAATTATTTTAGCCAATCAAGCCAAAATAACCTTGTCAAACCTATTCTTAGCCTGCACCTTATTTAGGAAAATTGGCTTCCTTGCTCTGGTGAAATAGACTAAAGCACATGACTTCCGCTCTCTGAAGTACTTTTTCATATTTATTTTAGCAAAATTTTGCCAAAATCTCTATGCTTATAGAATTTATTTATTTAATTTGGCTTTTATCAATCTGAACAAATTGTTTCTTTAGATTGTTTCATTTATCCATCTTCACAAATTAATTCCCTTGGGGAAAAGGTGCTTTGTTTATTTTATACACATTCTACATGTCTTAACATTTATAATTTGGTGAAACTTGGTGTAACATTCCATTATAGCATAGACAAAACAGTTTAACATATGGTTTACAAAAACACAACCACTCAAATAACAATAATTCTATCCATGCATCTGTTTATCTTCATAAGGAAAGTTTATTTATTTTAGTACTATATTGCCAAAATACTGTCTATTCTCATGGTAAATTATATTTCTAAGGTAGCTTTTGTTCATGGCCAAATTAATTATTTATTTAGCCTTTTTGTCTTGTTATTTTCTTACTTGTGAATTATATGGTTTGTGTGCTATACATTTACTTCTTCATTGTTGTGCACCTTGGGGATTTTAATTTTCATTAACTTCTAGCAGCCTATAACACCTTTTTTAACAATTTATTTGGTTCTTTCTTCTTAGTAAAAATGAATCCACTATCATCCGGTGTCTTAGGCCTGTCATTTACTACTCTAGCCTCAGATATTAGAAACATTACTCTCACAGCAGAACATGTATTAATCATTTTCTCTAACTTTTACTAGGCCATTAAATTAAGTTTTCGCAATGCATGCTTCTTGTTTGAATAGTTAATAGCCTTAAGTTCTGCTCCTCGTTTTAATTAACCAGTTCTTTCTAGGGAGGACTTAAATGAGATCGAGGTATATTCTAAAGCTGATTTCTTTTAAATATTCAACCAAATCTCTCATATTTTATCTCCACAGGACATGAAGCTCAAAATCATCAAGGACACAAACATAGATCCTTGCCCAGACTTTCTTGATATCAGGTGATTATTCTACTACCTTCATCCTTTTCCTCACCTTTTTCTTTCAAAGACTAATCTTTGATTTAAATTTCAGGTTTTTCTCCTACAAAAGCAAGGATGATAGCTCTTTTACCTTCACTCACCAAGCTGCTACTACTGTATCGAAAGAAGGACCTCCAATTCCTTATTTTGGCATTCCATCCAAGATTTCCTCTTTAATAAAGAATGTAAGCCATCCTCATCTTTCCTCAAGTCTTGGGTTAAGCCGTCTGAAAAATGGAACCAATGGATTGACATATTGTCTTCTACCTTTAAATTCATTTGGGCTAAACTTGGGCTTACTCAGTTCATAAACATGACCAAGCAACCAATCCATTATCAACCTACATTAACCATTACTACTTTTAAGTTTTGGTCTCCTTCCAATAATTGCTTTACTTTTCCTTTTTGCCATATGTCTTTCACCCTTCTATATATGTTTATTTTTATTGGATTCCCTATTCTTAGAGATGATATGGTTTGCTTGAAAGATCAGCCTGAGTATATAGAAACTAACATTGCCTTCAGGACTTTTGAAAGCTACCCAGAGGTCATTAACCATTATATATTTGTTTCTAGTCCTCCTACCCTTGAAGAGAATGTTGATTTTCCTTTGGGTTGTATTGTGCAAATATTTCTTTTATTCTATTTCAGAGAAACCCAATATTAAGTACCTTCCTTTTACTAAATCTTTAGCCAATGGGGACCAGTATGCTCTGGGTTGTATTTTCCTTAGTTTTTTATATTCTAACCTTAAAAAAATGATTAGCCAAGTATCCTTTTCATTATATGAATGGTGGAATGTGGTTCCTATAGTTGTGGCTTCTAGCATACTTCCTAGAGCGAAGAGATGAATCTCTTTCACTTTCAGTTTCTTCTCTCACCTCTATAAGCAGTACACTTATATCACACAGATGTTCTTGGGCTTCTGATGAGCTATTCCCTTTCTGTTAATGCCAGCAAGCCCGACACTCTTTGGATCACAGACTCTTTTTCCTTGTTATAGGAACACAAAGGGTAGTGGGGGGAGTACTAAAAGAGCTTAGGGATGGCATAAATGCACTTATAACCTTTTACTCAAGTAGGAGAACCAGTGAGTCACCACTCGGAATCACCCGAGAAATTGTCCGTTCAGGGACTTAGGCAAACTCGAATCCCTCGCTTCGAACCGTATTCGCCCATTGGATTAAGCATTGGGTTTAGATATCGATGTTAGTAGGATTAAACTCTTTTGTTCGAGGCATCTCTATACCTCCCAGATGCTGAGCATTGCTAGCCTTTCTTTATTGTACAGTGCTTCCAAGAACTATGCACTATTATACATCAACCTCTATATATAAATGCAAGCACAATATATACACACAAGCACAAAAAGAGCATGATAAAATGATGCATGAATATGGCAAAATGACATAATATTGTAATGATGCATGATCATGGAAAATGCTAAATTAATGCACGTATCATAGCACACATAGTGTAAACATGGCATATTTTCATGATATAATAACATACATACATGACATAGTATTATAAACATGGAAAAATTAATGAAACATATAAACATGGTAAATCTTCATGTTATAGCAATATAACACAAGCATGGTATCCAACATAATGCATGAAACATTACAAAATATTGTTTATGAACATATTATAAACATGCAAATAAAGCAACAAAAAGACAAACAATTAACCCATGGCATGGCAATTATAGCAAATTATGTTATGAATAAAAATGTTCATGCTAAACAATAAAATATGAAAAATAAATAAAGGCAATATAAAGTAATAAATTAAAAGGAGAAGGGAGATGAGAATGGCTAACACATTTCATGAATATCATCTCCATGACTACTCCATGTTTCGAGTTTCGGGGCAATAAAACATTTTATTTCAAAAATGAAAGAAAATAATTTTAAGAACTGAAATAAATAAAATAAAATGCTTTAAAATGTACTTGGTTTCAAAAAGAAATAAAAAATGAATATTTTTTAGAATTTAAATAGAAAAATAGCTTAAAAGCTAAAATAAAAGAAAAAAGTTTGAAAATGAATATTGAAATAAAAAGGGTTTTAGAAAAGTATTTAAAATTATAATTTGATCGATTATGTAAATCATTAATTCACAATATAAGTTACCATCAAGTAAGGCCTCAAATATGAATTTTGTACCTTGGATGGATATTTCTCATATCATAAAATATTGAACACAATTAAATCGTTTCATTTGAAAAACTAAAACAAAAGGAAATTGTGATCCATATCCTTGCATTTGGATGATTTTTGTGATTGTTGATACTCAAATTATGACGGTCCCCTAAAAATCAGATGATGAAGGATTTCTGTCGCTCAGACAGGGGAGAAAATTTCTTAGGAAGTTTTCTCGAGAGTGGTTAGATCGAGAAGAAACCCAAAAATATACCAAAATTCCAAAAAGAGCCAAATTGGGCCAAAAAAGGACCAAATAGTAGAGGGAAAGCCCATGTGGGCGGGTCAACCCACGAGTGTGGGTTTATTACCCAAGCTCATGGGACAAAATGACTAAAACACCCCTGTGTGGGTTCTGGACCCAAGAGCGTGGGTCCATGACCCAAGCTCGTGGGTCCCCAGGCCTGATCCATAAAAATGTAATTTTTCCTCTTTTGAAAGGAGTGGCACATTTCTCGAGGCAGACGTGTTGAGAGAGAAAAACCTACTATGTTGGGTGATTTTCTTTCACTTTTCCTCACTCCTAAACCAATTGGAGACTCCATCTAATCCAAACACTTAACTTAAATCATTTTTCTCACTAGGGTTTAGACTGCTAAATCCAAACCAAACCACATCTTTGACAAAGAACGCATCAAGGGTAATAACCCGGTCCTTCTGAGGATTTCTCAATCATTTTTTATTAAAAATATCATTTTTATCATCTTCTTCATCTTATTTTTATCATCTTTTGCATTTTTTATTCATTTTATTGTAAATATTTATTATATTGATAAAGTTATGATTTTTGTGATGATCTTGAAGTTTGGGTATAAGATATGATGGAGTAGTGACAAAGTTCGGGTGATTCCGAGAGTGTTTGCATTCATTTTCGCATTTTTCCATCATTTTTTGCTTTTTTTAATCCATTTATATAAAAATGGATATTTTGGTGTAAAGTTGACATTTTTATTATTGTTTTTGCATCATTTTAATTTATTATATTTACTGCAGTATTTTTATTTATTTTTCTACATTTTTCTCATTTTTATTGCATTTTTTATCATGTTTTATGTCATTTGCGGTAAATTTGGTATCTTTATCATAAAGTTCATATTTTTATCGTAAAAATATCACATTTATCATTTTAATATTTTTGTTCCTGCCATTTTTAATTATTTGAATATTTATTTCTGCATTTTTATGATTTTTATTATATTTTTGCATTTTTTTGTCATATTTATGCCTTTTATGATAAATTTGGTATTTTTATCATAAAGTTTACATTTTTATGGTAAAAATATCATCTTTATCATTTTAATTTATTAATTTCAGCATTTTTATTTATTCATATCAATATTTCTGTATTTTTATCATTTTTGTTGTATTTTTGTGATTTTTTTAAGGACAATTACTATTTGCCCCTTGAGGTTTAGTGTATTGTATTAAGTAGTCCTTCACATTTAAAAATTATATTTAGTCGTCCCTCAATTTTAATTCCAGTACACTAAATAGTCCTTCTGTCAATATTTTCAGTATTTTATGGGTAGTAGATGAGAAAAATAAATGTAAAATATAAAAGAAAAAATGAAAAAGTCATAAACACCCTTTAATACTATATGTATATGTATCATTGTCCATATTTTTAACATTCCATTTTTACATTACCCCACCAAGAACCCACCACCATCAGTAACACCACCATCACCGTCACCGTCACCGTCACCGCCACCGCCACCACCATCAAACACCTTCATGTGCCCATCCTAACCAACACTCATAATTCTATACTGCAGCATCCCCTCTTTTCTTGCCCATTCAGCCTCCATCTGCATCGTCTTCAGCATAGGGAGGAGTTCTCAAACATCCCTCATTGAGAAACCTGGCATTTCAGCTTCAATTTCAAGTAGCAAAAACAATTGCATCCATGACGGTGTAATGAAATCAATCATGTTTGTTTCTGTGGGAATGGGTGCGCTTGTAAAGCTACCTCCGTGCGAATACAGGAGCGGTGGCAATCCGATGGTTACTGTCATCTTCAAGGCACTGCCTACGATGAGTTTTCAGGTGTTCATTATCTCCATCATCTTTGCCTTCACCAGAGCTCTGAGCTCACTGTTGAGCATAAACAAAAAAAACAAGTCAAAACTGACCATTATTGCAGGATGATTAGTGAATGAAAATTGGACCTTTGGCCTTAGTTTTCATATTAGAAACATAAAGGGCAGAAAAAAATTAATTAAAAAATGAAAAATTTTTAAAACAAGAAATCACCTTGAGAAAGCAAGCTCCAGCAAGAGGAATCGACAGCAATGCTGGATCTGAGCCTAGCATTTGCAACAGCACTGTGTAATGGCATCAATGACTCCACACTCCCTAAACCTAAAACCGATACCACCCTATAAAAAAAGCCAAAAGAATTAAAAAATAAAATCATCCCATATTTGAAATGAAATAAATAAATAATGTGTACGGTTTCAATTGAATTGAATTAAATAATTGCACAATCATGTTATTTTTAGCATGATTTCATTTCTTTCAACACAAATTGTAACAACTACGTGATTAAAGAAAACTCAACTGAATTGAATTATTGTTATATTTTTAGAATTTTTACATAAACACACAGATAGGGATTTGAAAGAGAGATTATTGTAAGAAGCAGAGGTCTGACTGCACCTTGAAGCTATGGAGATGGCTCGTGTCGATGGTGAAGAGAAAGAAGAAACAATGGACTTTGCATTTAAGGTGCATTGAGTTACAGTTCTTGACCATCCTTCAAAACCATTAACACCCATTAATCAAAACAGCTAAAATAAAAAGACCCAACAACAAGATCAGGTTGATTCAAAGTTACCTTGAAATGGTTTTTGCAATTTGTGCATGTGCGTGATTTGTAATAAGTTTGATTTAGCGTTTAGTGGCGGCAGTGCTTGATAGTTGTCGTAGTTCGGTGGTGGATAAAATTCACCAGGCGGAGGTAGGGATGGGTAAATGTACGTAGACTCTTATGGAGGTGGTGAGGAGTAGTAATATGTGCCTGAAATTGGCATTACTGGGGCCGGCGGGCAGTATAAGACAATCACTAACGGTGGTGGTGGTGGAGGTGATGGCGGTGGAGGACCAGGCAGTAGTGGAGGCGGAGGAGCACAGCTTCAACAAGGGACAAGTTCTACATGATCAAAAAGCAAACATATGGTTTTTGGGTCATTTCATATGTATTTAACGACTATTTGACAGCAAACTTAACAGAAGGACTATTTAATTTATTTCTCTTTAAGTCAGGGATGAATAAATATAATTTTTAAATATGAGGGACCACTTAATATAATACACCAAACCTCAGGGGGCAAATAGTAATTGTCCCTTTCTTTTATTTATTGCCTTTTAGGGTAAAGTTGTCATTTTTATCTAAAGTAGATATTTTTATGGTGGAAATGACATCCCTACCACTTTATTTACTTTTAATTCTGCATTTTATTATTTTTATCACACTAATTGCATTTTTTATCATTTTTATTATTCCTTTTGATGAATTTATTATTTTTATCATAAAGTCCCCATCTTTATGGTGAAAATAATATTTTTACCATCCTTTTTTATTATTCCACTCGCATTATTATTATTTTTATTGCATATTTATTATCTTTATCATCTTTATTGCTTTTCTTGATAAATTTATTATTTCCATCATAAAGTTAATATTTTTATGATGAGAATAATACCTTTATCACTTTTATCATTTTATTTGCACTTTTCTATTTTTAATTTCTTTATATTCAGCCCATCACAAAAAATCTTATTTTTATAATAAAAATGATGACTTCATACTAAAGTACCCAAATTCCAAAACCTTGCATCATGCATACATTAGCATCCTTGTTTGCTTATGTGTTTAATTATCCCTTTATTTATTATTTCAATTGTGAATGAAATATATAAATCGCTCTAAATGTGATGTGTGCATGTATGTGTATGAAAGCTAACCTTTGTTTTGCAGATTTATTAGAATAGGTTTATTTTATTTCCTTTTTATTATTTTAATATAATTAATAGAATAGGCTTTTCCAAGGCAATGTAATCCTTAATCCCAATTCCCTCTTGTATTTCTATTTTCGATGTATCTATTAGAATAGGCTTTTTTCTCGAGTTGTAATCCTTAATCCCTTTCCCTGTTTTTATTTTGCTTGTTTGTTTGTCTATTTTGATTATATCTTGCATGCTTGTGTGCTACTTGCAACATGCTTACTTGCTTACATGATCATTTGCTTGATTGATGGATGCTTGTTTATTTATTTATCATGTGATGAATGCTCGTCAATCCAACTATCCCGCGCTCTAGTTTTCAATTTAAACTGACTAATGATCAAGTGTGATAAAAATGCATCATAAAACCAAAATTAGGGTGAAGAAGTGAATAAATAAGTAACATGTGTGATAAGAAACAAGATAAGTAACTCCTACCCCCCGAACCCGGATTCTCTGGTTATGGAAGTGGATTTTTAATTCACTTCTTCTCGATTCAAGTCAGGTGGCGACTCCAAATCTACGAGGCCTAATCAGGCAGAACCTCCAATAAATAATAACAAACGGAAATCCAGTAAATGGTCGCCATTAGCCTATGTGCCCCAATGCTATAAACGCATCGATCCTTCGCGATTGATCCTCGTCGATCACAGTGATCAACAAAGAACATAACCAAAACACAAATGAAGTATTAAAAATGTTAATTTTATTGAAGAATAAAGAAAAAATTAAACTTACAATGATAAATGATAAATTTTATTAAAGAAAGTGCAAAACTCCATATTTAAGTAAAAAGAGGGAAAATGAACTAGGATTTATTTATTGAAAAGGGATTTGAGAAACAAGTGCAAAAGATGTCATTTTATTAACTATAAAAGATTAATTACCCAATAAATCAACAAAAACAATTTAGTTTATTTTTGGTTTATTTATGGTTTAGGACACTAAAAAAACATCAATTAAACATAAAAACAAAAGGAAAATTTAATGTAATAAAGCATGAACAATATTAAAAAGGACATATAATAATAAAATTACAAATTAAGCAAATAAATAAAGAAGAAGGTGTAGGAGTAGAGATTGCAAATGATAAAATACAAAAATATTAAAAGCATAAATAAGACATAAAAAATGAAGAAAAATAAGGATTGAGTATAGAGATTGAGATCATGATAATAATATGAGCAATATATAATATTTGGACAGTAAATAAAATGCTTGAAAAGTAAATTGTAATAAAAATAAATGTTAGTAGATGTTAGTAAGAGTTAGTAGCTTGAGATTGATAACAAGAGGAATATATAATACAATGGATGATGCTAATGTAATGCATGCTCACACAAGAATTAAATAAATCTGGGGTGCATGCAAAGTATGATGCATGATGCATGATACAAGCTGGGAAGCATGCAAAGTGACGCAAATTCGGGAAGCATGCAAGTATATATCTAAAGGATCTAAAAATGAGCACACGCATGATAGTGATATGCATCAAACAAATGATATGCGTAAAGGCACATGAATGGATGAAAATGCAATAATGCAAGAGAAATAGAGGGAAAAGTAGAGAATTTATTATAATAATTATAATATGAGTAGAGAAAAGGTTAGTAGAGACAAAAAAATAATATTAAATATGAAATGGACATAAAAATGACAAGAAATAAAACTTGCATTAGGTTATAGACACTAAATAAGCACAAATAACATTTAAGAGCTATATTTGACACACAAGCTTAAAATCAACATAAAATTGACTCAACCAAAGCATGAAATACAAAAATAAAGACCCACAAGACTCTAAAATTGAAATAAAAACACACAAATAAGGTACTTGTATCAAAATGATAACAATAATCACCAAGAACACAAGCTATACATTAATGCTCTCAAATCAACACAAAGTTCACAAAATGCATAAATTATGATTCATGATGAAAAACACAACCAAAATGACTCATAAACAATAAAATCCCTAAATTAGAACACAAAGTATCATATTTATATCTCAACAATAGCACAGCAACAACCAAAGCATGATTAAGCACATTCAAGCAACAAACATGCACAAAACACATTAAACAAGGCTTTAAACAAGAATAAACATCAAAATAAACCAAAATAATCCATAAATCACAAAGATAATCATCAAAATATTCAATTTGAAGTCACACAAACATCAACAAACACAATCACAATCATCAAACCAAAACAAGAACAAGGATCACACTTTAAAGCAGTTTGAAAAGAGTTTTAAGAAATAAAATAAAAATAATAGAAAATCATTTAAAATAGAAAAATAAGCTAAAATGCATCAATTCCATCATCCTAGATTGTTAGGGAGGGTTTAGAATCACACTCAAGCAAGTATGAACCCTTAGAAACCCTAAAACTATCATCGGAGTCATTTGGGATGAAGAGGGATGAACAGCCAGATTTGGGACCTCCAATTGCCAGTCTGAGAGCCCTCAACAGTCGAATTTAGACCACCAAAAATCGGTTTGGCTATTCATGGGCCAAATCCTACTATTCATGCCTAAACAGTGTGGATTTACATTCATTTACTTTTAAAACTCAATTTTAATGCCCTAAACCCTAGAAATGAGATGAGAATCAATGAGAATGATGTTTTTGAAAGTGTTTATCCTCGAAATTTGGGAAAGAACTCACCAAGAAATACCAATTGATTATAGAGAATTGAGATTGAATAAAAAGGGTAAACGATGTTTTTAGGTGAATCTAGGTTTGAATTGGGTTTTGATTTGTATAGAATTGGTTTGCTGGAACTAGGTTTTGAATTTGGGTGATTTATTTTGGTATTTTTGAGATAAATTTGAGAAGAAAATTGAGAGAAATTAGGTTTAGAGAAATTTTGGCATTATTTCCCTTTATTTTCCTAATTTTCCTTAATTTCTAAGGCTTTTTAGAGAGTGATCTTTTTGGGTTTTTGTGCTGGAATCTCCCCTTTTTGGAAGTGCTAAAAAGCCTCTTAAAAGCTTCCTTAAAGCTTCTATTTATAGGTAAACATAGGAAGTGGCATTTAGTGTAAATATCCATAAATATTCAAAGTTATTAGGTCGTAGTATATACTCTTCCTCTAATGTAGTGACACTTGTCCTAGTATATTCTAAATTTGGAATATTCTAAACTTGGAAATCACCCATTTTGATAAGCATCCCTTTTTGGATAAGGACAATGAGTGGTTGATAGTTGTGGGCCCTGGTCTGATCGCCGGAGGTCAGAATTTGACTTTTTGCCAAATGGGACCTACTGACACTTTGAAATTTTAGAAGACAATTTCAGAATGAAATTCAACTCCAAGAGCTCTATTGGACCACTGAAAAGTCCCGTTGACTAAAGTTTGACTTTTGTTCTCAGGGCTTCCAAAGGTTAAACTGAAGCTTCAGGAATCAAAACCGGATTGAAAACTACAAAATACAGACTGTAAACAGTCCTTACATAGGACTGTACTTATTAGTTTAGAAGACATGACTTAAGTGAACTTCTCTCTGATTATTCTTCTCAAACCTCTTTCTCAATACCAAAAGGGTAGGGTTAAGGTTTGATCGGGGTTTGGTTAGGTCTTGAAATGGTATAATTGGTGATCGGGTAAGGTTTTAGTAGTTTGGTGGATTTTGAAATGGCTTGATTCTCAATTCTCTTCATCAAATTAGTTGTTTGATGAGACATTTTAGCTTTTTCATCATTAACTATCAGGGTTTTGAAAAATGACCCCAACATTTTCTTTCCTTCATTGACCCAAAGAGATAAGAAAAAGCTATTTTTGTGCCAGAATATCTTGGATTACCCAAAATGGCTTGAGCACTTCATTCAATTTAGGGTTATGATCGATAAATAGATTTTTTGTAAGGTCACCACTCCTAGACCTTTTGTGATAGGTGGGCGATATGCCTTTAGATCAGAGGCTGGTTTGTCTAGTACCCTTTTACCTTTTGAGATGTACTTGCCATTCCTATTTAGTCCTCAATTTGGCCTAGAGCCTTCCATCCCTCCCTTTTCCTTAGACACTGATATTGTTGCCCTATATGGAATCGATCCTCTCTCTTGCTCTCAGGAAGTCATTATAGAGATTCAAAAAGGATTGAAGCACTTACATTTTTGTGTTGCCACCATAAGTTTTGAGGCTCTGCTAGTTATGACCAATGGTGGCATTCAAGATATGATGAATAAATTTTAGCTCTTCCTGAGACTTCTAAAGGTAACAACTCTAACTCTTTTTTTTATATTTTATTTCATTATTTACCATATGAACTCTTTTATTTCTTTTATAGAGATGGTTTCCCCAAATACTACTACCTCCAAGGACAAAGGGAAGTAAGTAGCAGTTAATTTAAAGAAAAGAAAAGCATTTGTTCCTCCTCTTCCACCTCCTAGCCGTAAATCTCTTTGGCTTAGTTCCATACAAAGCTCTTCCAAGGAAAAATCCAAAGAAATAGTGGAACTTTAAGAGATAGAAGATGAACATGAAGACGAAGAGGAAGAGTTAACCCTGGGCTCCAGTAACATCTTTTTCCTTTTCTTTATATTTAATTTACTACATTTTATGATTTTATAACCTTATTTTCCTTAGTGAAATAGCTGATACCCTTGAGAATGAGGCTCCTTCCATGCATCGGGACACGCCTTCACCTACTAGCTCTGCATCTACTAAGGTGGACACTTTATTTCATCTACAAAAGACTGCCTCAAGTAAGAAGGCTAGTGTTCCTCTCTTTGCTTTAGCCTCTAACCGAGTCCCCTCTCTAGTCACTCAGGTTTGATCTTATTTGCACTCTCTTAGCTTATGAAAAAATGTTGAACAAAAAACACATTAAAAAAAAGATGAAGATAGTATAAAGCAAAAAATGTTGAAAAAAAAATAAAACAAATAAAATGTTAAGAAAAAAAGTATAAAGCACAAAATTTTAAAAAAAACCAGTAAAAAGGAAAAAAAACATTGGAAAAAAAGACTACCCTAAAAATAAGGGTGGTAAGAAGAGTGGTCTATATTTAAAAGAAAAATGTTAGAAAAGTTAGTTTTGAAAGTTTTTATGGTCAACGACATTTTTAACAAATTTTTTACATTTTGATCTATTTATGTAAAGAACCCTTTTAATTATCCTAAGTGGGCCTATGTCTAAATTAGCTAGGTGGGCCTAAATATAATTAAAATATGGGCCTAAAAGTCATTTGAATTAATTAATCATAAACCTATTAAATTATGGACCTATTTAATTAATTGGGCTTATTAAAAGATCAGCCTAAAATCTAATTCAATTATTAAAAATCAAATTAATTAAATAACAAAAATGGGCCTAAAATGATAAACAAATAAATAAAGCCCAAACTAATAAAAAAACAAATAAATAAAGGGTTAATTGCAAATAAAATCACGACCTTTAGCGCTTTTTGCAATTTAATCACGTCATTTAAAACTTGGCAAAATAAAACATGAACTACCATTTTTTGGGAACTCGAAACATCGATCAATTTACCGATGACAGATTGCTTATGTGTCAGGCGAAGTTTGGGTCTCTAATCCACGTAATACAATTTTTGCCCACATTAAAACGGTGCATACTGAACTTAAAATGAAACATAAAAAAAAATGCAACGTTTAATAAAAATTAGCTCGCCCCCCTCTCTCAATAAAGCAATTTGGTACTTTTAAGAACCCTAACTATCAAATTGCTCTTCAAAGTGAAAAATCAAATG
>CATIWK010310249.1:0-34066 GCA_949634005.1 Mallotus japonicus | reverse complement strand
AGAGCACGATCCAGTCTTGCTCTAATGTTTGCATCCCCTGCTTGTTTGTTCTGCCATGTGAAACAGTCCCCTTTAAACCCAAGATCTAGCAGCTCACGATCTGCTATAAAATCGTTGAAGGGCTTTAGCCGTGACGGTGTGAGCAAGACCCCTCCCTTCTTCTCATAAGTGAAAGCAACTGCATTAAAATCCCCAATTAAAACCCATGGCATACCCATTTGCAGATCTAGGCCTCTGACCTCGTTCCACACCGCCGATCTGTGCTCTTTCCTTGGATCCCCATAGATCCCTGTAAAATGCCAAATATTGTCTGTCGTTATAAGGGTGTCGATGTAGTGTTTCGACATTCCTTGTATTTGGACTCCCCACTCGTCATTCCACCAAAGGCGAAGGCCCCCGGATCTACCTTCTGGGTTTACATAAACCCCTTTGCTGAAATTGAACTTGGATCTGAGAGATTCGAGGTAAGAAGTGGTTTGTTTAGTCTCTATTAAGAACACCATATGTGGCTTAAACTTGAAGATTAACTTACGCAAGACTCGTTTGGTAAGTGGAGAGCCAAGACCCTTTTAATTCCACGAAAGAATCGACATACAAAAGGGTGGTCATCGGAAATGACACTGAGAAAAGTCGGACTATCAACTGAGGAGAACTCAGACTAACCGCTGAGAGAAGTCTCAGGGAAGCTCTAGAGAGCACAGATTAAACTACAGAGAGCACGGGGTTAGAGCACAGAGAGCAAACTAATTATGGTAAAACATTTTCATAGAATGTGAGTATTGTTCTTCTCAAAAGTGATATTCAGTATATAATTATAATTTTTATTCCAGAATTATAACATATATTTTTTTTTCCATTCAAAACTCTCCAAACATAATTATAAAATTAATTTTTTTATAATCATTTGACTCATCTTAAAATACTAGATGGCTATGCATGTACTTACATGAATTTATTATTTTACTTTTTATATTTTTAATAATCACAATAAGAGGGTCAAGTAAGAACTATTTATGTGGTGTTCCGACCCCACATGCCTGACCAGAAGGCCAGGCTGTTGAGGGGCAACAACCCAGGACCTACCATCCCCTCCCCTTTGGTAGTAAAAAAAAAAAAAAGAAAGGAAAAAATTACGTGGTGTTCCTCGTTACTATGTAATAGATTATATTTTTGTTTTTTGAACGAATGTAATAGATTATATTCCTCCTTTATTCCACGTTACTATGTAATAGTAATACCTTTACAGAGTACTGCTATAAGATAAGTGTGAAAACATAATTAATAAGTTTGGACACAGTAGTTCAAAAAAAAAAAAAGTTTGGACACATAGAAATAATGAGGATTAGGTGACACACGACAATGGCATTGAAAAATCTCGCCAAAGTAATGAATTCTCAGTTTGATGATTTGTAAGTTGTAAGTAACTGGTCATCATATATCAAAAAAAGAAAAAAAAAAAAGTAACTGGTCATCAATTCACATCATCAACATCAAGGCCTATCTGAAAACGCGTTATAGTACTTGATGTGCATGATATGTTGGAGATTGGGAAGCCATTCGTCCACCAATCCATTTTTCATGGCCCTGCGATGCACCACGTACCATCTGCAAAATGTTCTCACTGGCCCATCTTTGAGGCTTGAGCCTAGATCAATGCTTTTCAGAGGATGTTATTTCAGTTTTTGTTATATTCTAGCTTTTGCAAAAGAGAAAAACAAAAAACAAAAAACAAAAAAGAAAAGAAGAAAAAAGATGCCCTCTTTTGTCACATGCTATCCAAAAGTGATGTAGTTAAAATTTCAATCTTTTTCAGAAGGAATCTAAGATAATTTACCAAGGACAAAATGTCTTTTCTACACGTGTAAAACAAAATTTAAAAATTATTATTTTTCATAATTTTAATTTTTAATATACTTGCAAATTGTTTATTTAGAATGAAAAAATGTACTATAGATTTTTATGTTTCAATAAAAACAATTAATACTATTTATCTGTCAAATTATTATAATCAATAGTAGAAAATTTTTATTTTCAATTAGAATATATTGTTTTCTATTTTTTTTTGGAAATTATATATTATTTTCTATTGAAAAATAAATAATGTTTTATATAATTTTTTATTAATAGAGAGATTATATAATTTAAGTATTAATTACTATATAACAGTGACAACTTTCCTCTTTAAACCAATAAAAATAAATCATCCATTTAACATTAGGTGGAAATAAATTTTATAAATTAACGATAACAAAATTTAAAAATTTGTATTTTAAAATGCTTTTGAAGAGAAGTGATAATTTGACTATTTTCTCACTAACTTGTGTAATGTATTTAAATCTTGCACCATGTAAATATATATATATGTGAAAATTGTATGCAATACTATAAGGATATAAATCGAGTTTATATTCTAAAAAAAAAAAGTAATTAAATTTTACAATCGCACCACCTAGAGTGGCTATGTACACTCCACGAAAGGCCACTTATTTTTTTCTTTTTCTTTTGTCCTGTCACGACGTGCAAATAAAAGGAGTGCTCAACGTGTCGGGCAAAACATGGACTTTGATGCTTGAATTCTTTTAAGGGTAAAGGTGTAAATTGGACCTTTATATTTTGCTCATTAGATCTTTTTATTTCTTTTAAGCTAAATTCGAATTTCTCCTTTATAAAATTAAATGTATTAGACTTTTAATAAGTGCAATTAAGTTACAATTTAATCCTATAAATTAATAAAAGATTAATTGTAACAGTTATCAGTAAATAAAATTAATAATTTTTTAAAAAATATATATAATCTAATTATAAAGTTTTAAAATTTTTTAAATCTATAAAATAACTTTTTAAATTTTTTTTGAATTTTAAAAACTTTACAATTAAGGATACATTTGGTTTGAGATTAAAAAAGGTTAACTATTACTTCTGTAATTAATTAATTCCTTTTAATCTCGTTTGGTAAACTCAAAAACATTAAGGCTAACAGTTAACGTCATTTCTATGTATTTTTTTGTTAACCTAGGTGGGATAGGGTAAAGACCTGTAAAATTTTTTTTATTAAATATTTTATTTTTCTATCATTTTATATTTATTTATGATTAATTTTCATCTTAGTTTTTTATATTAATGAAAAAAAAATCAAATCTATAAAAAAATGTATAAATTAATTGAATTCTCTTTTATTTTTTTCTATGTATAGGAATGTATAAATATGTATTATGTAACTCTATTTTTATGAAATTTTCTAATAATTTTAATTATTTGATTTTAAAATTAATTTTATCGTTTATGAAAATTATAATAATTTATTTATTTATTATATTATTTTAATTATAAAATTATTTTATATATATTAACATTTTTTTTAAAAAAAAACAATTGTATAACTTTTACATTACCTTTTACTTACCAAATAAGATTAACAATTTAACTATTACATCTGTATCTGTTACTCCCTTAATAGTTACATCTGTAACTATTGCACCCCATATTATTAACCTCGATCCAAATGCATTCTAAGCTATATAGATTTTAAAAGATTGCTAATTTTATTCCTTAATATAATTAACAAATTGATACCTAACCCAAAATAAAATTTTAAGAGTTGAATAAAAAAATTTATTCATCAATTATTGTGTCGATTTGTTTTTTATTCATCAATTATTGTGTCGATTTGAAAATTATTATGTAGATTTTGAAAATTTAAATTAATGAATGAAATTTAAAATTTTTTTATTCAACTATTAAAATTAAATTATGGATCAATTATCAATTTTCTATTTATATTAATGAATAAAATTGGTCATTTTTTAAAATTTTTATCAATTAATTGCAAAGTTTTTAAATTCAAAAAATTTTAAAAATTTATTTTATAAGTTTAAAAACTTTTAAAAATTTATAATTAGGTTATATATATTTTCAAAACCGAGACTTCCCATTAAATATGGTTGGACCACCTTACCTATCCCAAATTGAGCACTTGAATTTTTTTTGTTGATACCTTTTATTATTGTTATTATAATTATTAAAGTTGAAAGCAATATCTGAATTTTTTTAATAAAGTCCGTTTTGATAAATTGTGTTTTAGTCCTTCAATAAAAAATGTTGATAATAATTCTTTTAAAAAAATGTTGATAATGATTAAATTGATAAATATCTGCTATAAGTATAAAAATAATTTTATATGAAATTGGGATAAATCTTGGAGTACTATATCCTTTAATTTTATACCCAGATAGTAATTATATATATATATATAAAAGAGTAATTTTAGAAAAGTGCAATATAACATTAAAAAAAAATATGATCACGATGGGACCTCCAACTCATTATTTTATAGTGCCCAAGTGTGAATGTGACGCCCCCTAGGCCAGGCTGAAGGAGGGGTAGCTGTGGGTCTCTATTTCGAAGACCCATGCCCCCTCCCCCAAATTTGGTAAAAAAAAAAAGTGTGAATGTGACACTATTCCAAAAAAAAAAAGTGTGAATGTGACACAAAGTAATGAAAAAAATATATAAAAAAATTAAGAATTTAATTTACTATAATCACTTATATATTTTTTTTGACCGAATATAATCACTTATATTTGGATGGTTACTTCAGTAATACATTAATTTCGTTTATTTTTGTTTTGGTAATTCTAAAATATGCATCTTTAATTATTAATAATTTTAACAGTTAATATTATTTTAATACATTTTTATTAACTTAGGTATGAGTGGGTTAAAAGTCTATAAAAAAAATACTATTTATTAAAAAATAATTTTTTTATTTTTTCTATTATTCCATAGTATATCTTGTAAATTTTTTTTCATTTTATTTTTCATATTAATGAGCTACAAATTAAATTTATAATATATATATATATATCAATGTTTTATGATAATTTTAATATTTCTATAAAAAATATACTAATAATCAGCATATAAAAAACGATCAATATATGTTTGTTTGTGACATATAAACTAATTATTACAAACAATATATATATATATATATATACTTTTAACGTCATAAATTTTTTTAATAATTTAAATTCTTTAAATAAAATTAAAATTAAAATTAAAAATTTTATATTTATATTTTATATTTATATTTTTCTCTCTATCCGAATATAAAAAACAATAAATTTATTTTTCTTCATAACATGCACATTTGTCTTTTTTTTTTTTTTTTTTTGAAGCAGTCTTTTTTTTTTTTTGAACAACAAAATATGCACATTTGTCATGTGGAAGAATCCGTATGGATAAGACATGTCGATATTTAGCCAATAGTAGTGTGTACAGTAGATTTCAATGGATAAGAGAGAAAAGGTGAAAGTAAAAAATCAGTCCGATCTGGAAAAATCACCGTTCCTTGGTCACTGTGAAACAGTGAACAGTGGTCCTGGGATTAGCCCCTCGTCCCGTACAATTATTCTCGTTGTCCTCCCAGCATTATTGCGGACGATTATGGTGACACGACACATGGAGTAATAATAATACTCAAAAAAAAAAAAAAAAAAAAAAAGGTAAAACACCTATTTTCCCCTACACTTTTATTTTTATTCGTAGATACCTCCTGCACTATCATTTGTTCAGATTAAGTCCCTATATTTTTATTTTAGTACAGATTGAGTCCTCATTGGAAGTTAATCAAATTTCAAATAATAGTGCAGGGGGTAAATCTGAACAAAAATAAAAGTTGGATTAACTCTAAGTAAGGATTCAATCTATACCAAAATAAAAGTGTAGGAGCTCAATCTGAACAAATGATAATGCATGGGGTAAATCCAAATAAAAAATAAAAGTGCAGGGGGAAAATAGGTGTTTTGCCAAAAAAATAAAATACAAAAGAGTCCTTTGTTAAATTTTTATCCCTAGTAAATTTTTTTTTTAAAAAAAGATATTAGATATTTAACTTGAATTAGCATAAAAAAGTATTATGGTCAACAAATTAATTGCTTTTATTATTTTTAAAAATAATTTTTAGTTAATATTTTTATTTTTATCTAAATAATTTGCTAAAGATAAAATATATTAATGATTATTTATAGATTAATATATAAAATATAATATTAAATACTATGAGTAATAGGTATGGATTTTATATTCATCATATGGAATGAGTGGAATTGGACTATCAAATTTGATTAAGAGGGTATTTGATTAACCTAATTTAGATAATTGATAGAGATTTATTATTGGTCCATTTAATTTATATAACTAATGGAAATTTCTTTTATTAAACAACTATAACATTATATTTTGTTCAATTTCACTAAGAGTGTGTTATATATGAATTTTACAAAATTTTGTACAATTCATTTGTAATTTTAAATTTTTAAATTTATAAAATTGATTATAATTAGGTCAAATTCTAACAAAATGGTTAAAATTTTTAAATGAATTCCACAACTTTTAAGTCTACACTTTTAATGACTAAAATACCCCCTCATTATTTTTATTTTTAAATATATTTCTATTTGAACATGTATTTTTTGACCAAAATTAAAAATTAAGTTGATTTCTAGATTTTTACCAAATACAATATAATAAAATATAAAATTCATTTGAAATAGATTTTACAAATTATTCATTTGAATCAAACGCATTTATTAATAAAAATTCATTTGGAAATGAACTTTATTATAAAAAAAGATAGTAAATTTTAATAACTCAATCTATAAGCCTTTAGCGATGAATACTGAATTACGAAGAAGGACAATTATTAAATTTTGAACTTAATAATTTTGGAGCTTATATATATATATATATATATTATTTTACTTTAGTACTGTAGTCACTAAAATATATAATTCAATGGTGAAATAATATGGAAATATTTAACAATAAAATTATTTATTAAGTAATTTAGCATTCAACTAATTATAATAACTCACAATAAATAAAATTAAATGCATGTTTAATTTTGTAAAAAAAAATAATTCTAAAAATAAATTTATAATATTATAAAAATATATAAATAAATAGATAGATGGTAAATTAAATATAAAATAATTTTATTATGAAAAATTAATATTATAAAATAATATTATTATTACTAAAAATGCAAGTAAAATAAAATAATTTATCCTTCATCAGAAAAAACAAAAATTAATAACAGAAAAATCTAACTTCTTTGTATTGTCTTTTTTACTTGTTTTTGTCTACAGTTTATACTCGAATTTGCTGGATTTTGTACTTGTTATTTACATCATAAAAATGTATGATATTAAGGGATTTGTTTGCCCACTAGCCCAGGCTGAAGGAGGGGCAGCTGTAAGTCTCGGTTTTGAGACCTACGCCCTCCCTCTAATTTGGTAAAAACAAAAAAAAAAAGGATTTGTTTCATTGCAATTAAGTTGGTCCGTCAATATTTTTATTTTTATTTTTATTTTTATTTTTTTGGCTCTACAGATTGAACATGCATATCACATGGTGTATCTAGCATCAATTAAGTTTTGTCCTTGAGCAGCTGTCTAGTTTCTTTCACGGGACAGATAGGCTACCGCTTTATGTAGTGGTGGAGACATATATTATTTTTTTTGAACAAGTGGTGGAGACATATATTGTGCAACCATAATCGGATGCTATTATTGTACTATTATTATGATTATTTTTGTGGGCAATAGGAGCTCAAGCTTTTTTTTTTTTTTTTGCCAGAGAGCTCAAGCTAATTTTATCACTAAAGAAAGTTGCAAATTATCTAGGATGAGTTAACAGTGACTGGTTATGATTCACGGAAATAGGTATTTTTGGATTTTGAAAATATTTTTGTATCAAAAATTTTAAAAAATTTTTCAAAAATGTTTTGGAACCGTTTTCACAAATATGAAAAATTAGAAAACGTATTTCCAACTTAAAAAATGTATTCCTTTAATATTTTCCTAAATAAGAAATTAGACAAATTAAAAAAATTATATTTTTCTTAACCAAACAAAATAATTTCTATAATTATACTATTACTTGATAGAATAAATAAATTTTTTCAAGATTTATATATAAAATTTATATTTATAGATATTCGTATATTTTTAATATTTAATATTTATACCTATATACTTTTAATATTTACACATTTATTCACGTTTTCATTTTTTATATTTTAATAAATGGAGTTTCGCCGTTTCCGATTTTACGTTTTTGCCTTTCCATTTCCATGCTACATTGGTGACTGATTTTGTTTAAAAGATGTTTTTAGTTTGAATTATGATGTATGAAGTGATCTTAAATTAAATATCGATAGACTTTTAATATTTTTATGATTCTATTAAGATCAAATTTTGTGATTCAATAAAAAATTACATAATATCTACAGTAATGTGTGCGCAAAGGACAATTACGAAAAGAGAGGATGTACTTCAACAGCGAGATAAACACAGCTTTAGCAGCAATAATATGCAACTCTACCTCTAGTTTCTGCACGAAGATTAATGCTCAATAACCGATTGAATTGTTGTGTAATGGCACAGAAGTTCCATCTCAAATATCGGTGCATTTATTATTTTTTTAGGATAATGGTTCATGTCTCAACTCGAGACATAACCAATACATTGTGAGGTGCGACGTTTTACATAAATAAATAAATAAGTTAAATGTTATAGGTGTTTATTTTAGATTTAAAATTTTATTATTTTAATTAATTGTTTAAAAAGTTAATTTTTTTAAAAAATCGATTTTAATTAACATTAAGGCAATTTAAAAATAGCTCCAAAAAAATTTTGTTATATAGCGGACTGTGATATCGAGACTTGTTATAGATATTACTGTCCTTTTTTTTTTTATCTTGATTTCTCACCTCCTGTTTTCCATTACTAAAAACTAGTGAAATTTTTATTCACTCTTAATATATTATATTTAATAGCTAGATGTATAACTGTCATATTTCTATTTGTTCAAAATGTGTAAAAAATTTCATAAAAATTATAGAAAATTTTTGCCTATTTCGAATGTATTAAATCTACTCAGATTTAAAGCACATATTTCAAATACATTTTCAATTGGCTAATAAAAATAAGAACCGTGGTATATGGTACAAATATGGTCATATTACCTGAAATAGATAAAAATCTCCCTAAAAATGATCACTTCTCTTAAAAAAAATTGGTAGTATTCAGAGTTCACTGGATTCCGATTCGACCCGAACTGGACCTTAAGAATGACAAAAGTCTCCCAACTACTAAGTTAATGCTGAATAATCCGGTTCGACCCAGACATGATCATAAGAACGATAAAGGTCTCCCAACTACTAAGTTAACGTTAAATAATCCGGTTCGATCCAAACATGACCATAAGAACAACAAAGGTCTCCCAACTACTAAGTTAACCTAAACCCAGACAGGATCACAAGTTTTGTCTCCCAGCAACTAAGCCAATGCAGTTGCATACACTAGAATTTGAATTCAAGATCTCGCTTAAGTAAAAACAATCCGTATCAGTTGATCTCAATTGTTGTTGGTTAAAAAATTAAATTTTATTAGTAGTTGATGTAAATTTGTAGTCTAAAATCATTTATTAACTAAAATGTAATATGTTTAAAACAAATAAAAAAATTTATAGAATATTTTTTTAGCAAATTTTTGTAAGTTCACAAATGGAAAAACTCACTTTATGTTGTGCCAAAGAAAAAAAAAATAATAATAATCTCTGGATGCCTATATAAAGTATGGAGTAGCATTATCAAAATGTAACAAGCCACCTTGAAGACACAGCAATTACAAAGTTCAACACTTGCGAAAGACTTGTCTGTCTCCAAAATTTTTCATCCATGAATCTAAATACGCAACAAATCACAGGGACTCTGAAGGCTCTCTTGGCAAATGGGGGCCAATCAACAGTTCCTCAACCATCCACCCAAGATGGTGATGATCATGAAAATGAAATCATCAATGAGGTTCTGAAAACCCATCATCCTGATGGCAGCAAAGTTGATGTGAAACTGCTGCTTGATATCATTGAAAACATCTTGCTTTTCTCAAATCGTTGTGTTAACATGTTAACAGTATAGCTCTTCTCAAAATTCCCAACACCTCTCCTTCCATTTGTATATATACATTCTGCCAAAGTTCTGATCTCTGTAACAACTGATATGCAACGTTATTTTTGCAGGGCAAAGAGAGACGAGATGCCCTTTTGAAGGAAGTGACCAATCTTCCTAATTCCAACGTCATGCTTGCAGACCAGGCTAATATTATTGACAAACTCTGTTGCGAGGTTGTTTTCGATAATTGTTTGAAAATTTTGATCTGGGTTCTTCTCATATTTTTCAAAAAGCTCAAAAATGTTATGCACCTATCTGCAGATAGCATGCCAATGCTCAAGCAAAGGAGGTCCTTCTGCAATAACTATAGAGTTGTTTAAAGGTGCACTTTCAAAATTTTCATGGGATGCAAAACTGGTGCTGATGGTAGCTGCTTTTGCTGTGTATTATGGCGAATTCGGTTTATTCAATCTTCTCTACACTAAAAATGGATTTGCTACTAACATTGCCATTCTCAAGAGATTGCCAAACATCATAAGAGATGCAGAAGTGTTGAAGACTCTGTTCTTAGCAATTATTAAGCTGGTCGAGGCCATACATGAAGTAACCAATTTGGTGGTCCAGTTCAATGATCTGCCTTCTGGGTATGTTGAACTACATGAAGCACCACTGTCAACTGCCAATTCTGAAATCAGAAGTGTTGTCTATTGGACAATTCTTGGTGTTGTAAACTGCGCCTCAAGAATTGGAGAACTTAGTGGGCTGAGAAATGAGTAAGCTATATATATATATATATATATATTTTTTTTTTTTCTCTTGACAAGATCGCTTGAAGCACGAAGAAGCTCTTTACTAAAAAGAAAAATTTGCTTTATGGCTTGTTACTATTGGTTCAGGTTCACCATTAAAAAGATAACATGGGAACTGTCGGGTTATACTAATCGGATCCGTACTAAGGTGGACCTCCTGAAAGTTTTGTTCCAACAATGCAAAGATGAAATTGGTAATAAGCCTAACTAAACGCCAGTTTACAGCCAAGGCGCTTGTTAGTACAGACATATCCTCTCAACTTGAACTTAAAACATGGTTTTTTTTTCTATACCATATAGTATCTATAAGCAAAGAAGTTTTGATTTAAACTTGTTCAAGCTGTTATTATAAATTTCTCTTCATTTGACATAAAGATTAACATGGATGCAGAGGCTCGAAAAGCATACATCAAACTGGTCGACCTTTTCAGGGTTACCAGGTCCACCCATAATGACAATATGGAAGTCATCAAGGCCTTGTTTTATCTCATTGATGACCAACTACCCTTTGTCATTGGCAACACAAAGGCCAAGGTTTGTTCTTGAACTCTGCTACATCTGCTGCAGCATGTCCTCATCCTTAATTCATAGATCACGGGATGTGCTTTCTGTAAATGCAGGATCGCAACATTAACAATACACTAAAGGACAAGGAGGTTTTACTTCTCATAACAAGTCTTGATGGATCTGAAAAAGAGATTGTGGAGACACTTGTTGAATTATACAAGGAGCCACAAACAATGCTGGGGTCTCGATATCACATTGTGTGGATTCCAATTGTGGATAAGCCAAATGAACAATATTTCAAGCAGTTGCAATTGTTGATACCTTGGTACACTGTGGTCAGCATTGATGTTATTAGGCAAGAGGCCAAGAAATACATCAGGGATGTGTGGAATTTCGCAAACAAGCCAATTTTAATGCACCTTGATGCACGAGGAATCGTTCAATCTGAGAATGTGCTTGACATGCTTCATATTTGGGGCAAATTCACCTTCCCACTTACTGATGAAAACTGGGCCTCACTGTTCGACAAGAAGCCCTTGACTGTAGATCAATTTCTTGAAGGCATCTACTCGGTAAAGTCCATTTTTCTACAGCTCGATTTAATGTACATTATTAGTAGAGTTATTGAACAACGGTATCTGATGCTAAATTATTGATTGAACCCTTAATTTATTTTATATATCAGGTTGAATCAGCAATGACATTCAGATGCCTCTACGGAGGAGAAGACATCTACTGGATCAAGAAATTTAAAGTTCTAGCAGAAAAAGTTGTGGTGACGACTGGCATCAGCTTGGAGTTGGTTTATGTGAGCAAAAACAAAGACATTGATGATGAGTTGAAAACCATTTTTCATGGCACAAAACAGAACCTGAAAAGCAGCTTCCGGGCAGAATCAAGAACAATCGGTCGCTTCTGGAACCGACTGGAGAGCATCTTCAAGTTGAAAATACGAACTGGGAGCGTCAAGGTGATTGAAGAAGACGAAAAGTCATGGATATCATGACTATGCTCAGCTACAGTAGCAGCTATGAAGGATGGTTCGTGTTTGCTGAGAAAGGGTCGTCTAAAATGGCAAGTGCCTCAGGAAAATTTGCTCTACAGGCCCTGTCAAAGGTTGTTGATGAATGGAAAGATCACCATGCTAAAGGATTTATTGGAGCACTTAACATTGTTGTCAGTGCACTTTTCAGTCCAGCAAAGCACTGTAACCATATTTCTCTTCCTCCAAGCATTGCAGAGACTGTAGGTGACAAGATGAAATGTGTAATTTATGGCCGTCCGTTGGAGAAGTACCAGTTGATGTACCGCTGCTGTGTGGAGTAAGGACATTTCTATGTTGTTGGTCAGGACAATGTGGTGTAGTTGATGGTTCGAAGAATAAGGTTTCATGCATTAGTGCTAGTAGTGATCCTTTCTGGTATAAGTCTTGTAATGGTTGAGCTTATGTGTTTCTTTTTGTAATAAAACTGGAAGGCTGTCGTGCCCCCTTTTTTTCCTTTCCTTTTACCTGTCATGGCTTTTGGTTAATATGACCACTTAAAACATTGAAGTCCATCTCAACCTTACATATTGATAGGCTTCAAGAATTTGAAGGCAGACTGTGAAATCAATTAAGTCCATTTTTTTTGTCACCGCTAATTGAGTGATGGATAGAGGCTAAAACTCGAATCTCAATTTTAAAGGTGCCGGTGATATGTTTTGGCTATTAGGTTAAAGGTGCGTTAATAAAATCATTTAAATTTATTTTCAATCATTTTTTTTATAAAAAATACATCTTTTTCTTTTAAAATAATGAGAAATACATTGTTAACGTTTAAATTTCTTACATAAAATTATATTAAATTAAATTACAATCAACTCAACTATCATAGCAACTAAACAAATTAAATACTTATTGTTCCCATAAGTAGTTCAAGTGATAAAAGGTATGAACATTTAGTTTGAAGAGAGTAGAGTTCGAATCTCCACCTCATTCTCTCATTTCTCGTGGTGTTGAGAATTAACCATTTGTACTGGTTAAAAAAAACAAATTAAATAGTTATCAGTACAATCAGATATGGCAAATAGACTTCCAGTAAATTACACGAAACTAGATTCCAACGTTATACATTTTAAACTTTTTTTTTTTTTTGAACAAATACATTTTAAACTTCCGAACCCATGAAATGAGTTCAACTTAATTCATGAGTCTTGGAATTTGGAACTTTTACCAACCAGACCAACATTGGCTCAGTACTGGAATTTTGGACGCCTGACTTTTAGTCATGGGTGACGAGATATCAATATGGTGGGGCTTTTTGCCAATCAAACCACAGTTCTACCAAAACTTTAATTTTACGGGTTATATATAAATATACAGTATGGCGCTCAAAACAAGGACAACATCAACGGTAAGTCTATTCATCTTTTTATTCTTCATTGTCTCTTTTCTCTCCAAAAACAGAATAACAAAGAGGGAAAAAAAAAAAATCATTTCAATTTCCTTTCCTCATTGCTTTTTTTTTCTCCTAATATTCTCTCAAGTTATGTAAAAATTTTATTTTAGTTCTATTTCACTTTTTTTTTTCAGTATTTTGGATATTTAGTTGTGAAAAGATTTAATTCTTTAACTATTAAAAATTGAGGTTTTGAATTTAACGGGTACTATTTCAATTTGGGTATTTATAGAAAATGAAGTTTTTTTTTTTGAACAACCATTACATATTACATATTATAGAAAATGAAGTTTGAGATAGGCATGGGAGGAGGTGGTACATACAATGATGAAAATGGGACTATGATTATTCTCAATTGATTGTTATTATCTTATTTTCTGCTCTGTTACGCTTTTTTTAAAATAGAGGTAAACAAAACTTTTCGAATTTGACTGTTGTCAAGTTAATGTTGTTTTTTAATTATTTTCCAGTTGTTATCCATATTTTCTGCTTATTTCAAATTTTTTAACTCTATTTTTAGTTTAATTTTTTTTCAATAGTACAAATTTATAAGTAAACTAAAATAATTTATAACACACATAAAAGAAAAAATATAAAACAAGCAAAAAATATACTAACAAAATCATAACAACAACCAAAAAAACCAAAAATCAACAACAACAAAAAAAAAACTAAAAAACAATAACAACCTCACAACAACGATAATCTAACAACAACTAAATAACTAGACAATAATAAAAAAAATAAAAAAAAACTAAAAACCAGAAAAAATAAAGAAATAAGAAACATCCCAATAACAACAAAACAAAAACCATAAAAAGACAAAATATTTTAATTATTGTTGGTAATTATGTTGCAATTGTTTTTAAGGTCGTTATTGTCAAGTTAGATTATTTTTTTGTGCATGAGTGTGCTACCATAGTTTTAAGGCTCTTGCTATGGTACAAATATTTGTATCTATACAAATGAAATTAGAACCGTTAGATTACTTTTTATTTAATTATAACCATTGATTATCCTTATATATCAATACTCATAATTTGCATCAATGACTATTATTAAATAAGCATTAATCTAATGGTTATAATTTCATTTGTATTGGTACACATGATTGTACTGAAAAATGACTTTAGTTTTAAACGATTTTGTTGTCAATACCATATTTTTGGAAAGAAATAAGGATTAATTTGCTCCCTAAACTTTTCATCTAGGGTCAAATAAACCACTTTAGACCTTTTAGCGTCAATTTAGCCTCTGAACTTTCCAATAAAGGTCAAATTGCTTATAAATAATACAATTAGCTTCTTTTTTTGATAGATAGATAAAAGGCCTCTAACAAATTATAAATATGCCCATAATATTTTAAGTAGTTGACAAATAAGTTCTCATTTTAGTAAAAAAATATTTTTATTAAAAAAGTTAACTTTGTAATTATATTTAATTCATTTATAACTAGTAAAATTTAAAAATCTAATAATATATTATATAAATATAAATTTAGCATTGACCAATAGTTTTTAGTGGTGTTGAAATATAAAACTTTTATTCATATATGAATTAATTTTATATTTTAAAATTATTTGACATTCAAATTTATTTATAATTTAAAAATATAAAAGTACATTATTCTCAAAAAAATATAAAAGTACAATTTAATATGTACACTAAAACAATATATTATTGGCAATAATAATAATAAATTTTAGTTTTAAATTCTTATTATCTTAATATTACAATATATCATTAAAAGTTAAAATTAATTATTTTATTGTATTTCATTAATTTTAATATGAAAGCTAATGATATATTATATTTTAAATAAAGTAATAAATCAATTTGCATATGCATAAGAGTTTTTATATTTCAACACTACTAAAAATTATTGGTGAATACTAAATTTATATTTATATAATGTATTATTAGATTTTACAAGTTATAAATGAATTAAATATGATTCTAAAATTAATTTTTAATAAAAAAATTATATTACTAAAATAAGGCTTATTTGTTAACTAATTAAAATATTATGGAGGCTTTTGTAATTTGTTCGGGAGCCTTTTTGTTAATCTCTCAAAAATAAAGAGCTAAGTATTATTTAGTGATAATTTGACCTTTATTGGAAATTTCAATAGCTAAATTGACCCTAAAATATCATAGTGCATATTTGACCCTAGATGAAAAGTTCAAGACGCAAATTGACCCCTTATTAGTTTTGGAAAAAAAAAAAAGTCAATTATATTTTTGAAAATTTCCTTTGTTTTTTGGTTAATTTTAAAAAATCCCTTTGAAAATACCAAAAACAAATATGGATTCCCCAAGATAATAATGTGATTATTTTTTTAAAATTTAAATGTAAAATCTAAATTTTATTATCACCCGTTACTAAAATTAATTTTCTTAAAAGAGAACTAACACTATATTATATAGTCTGTCAATATAAAAAATAATTTTATTTCTAAAAAAATATAAAAAATAATTTGATAATAAATAAATAGATACACTTACTATACTAATAAAAAAGACTATTATAAAAATTAAAATTTCAATTTTTTTGAATCAAATTAAGATTCATTTAGAATTTAAAAAGACTATTATAAAAATTAAAATTTCAAATTTAAGTTCAATTAGGATTAAAATTTAAATTCAGATTAGGAATTATTTGTCCTATTTAAACCAAGATGATTTTTTTTTAATGCCTTTTAGGAATATAAATTAATAAAATATCTTTTGGAATTGTATTCTAATTACAATCTGTTGATGTCCTTGTAGATTTAGAATTGCTACGTGCCTCTATAAATTGATGTATAGAAGAATTGGTTATTTCAATCAAATAAAAATTTTGCGAGATGAGCTTTACGATGTCTTTAATGGCGGCGAAAGTAAAGATAGCAGGGATCTGGGTTGGTGTAGTGGAGGTAGAATTGGAGAATTGGACGGTTAGCATGCTCAGAGAAGAGGTCTCAAAGCGATCAAATGTGGGTACTGATTTGATCAAATTAATTTTTGCTGGAAAAGTCTTGAAAGATGGTGATGGTAGTGAAATGCTTAGCCAATTGGGTGTCAAAAACAACTCTAAGATTCTTTCGAGTCGTGTCTCTGTTGAGGAGGGCAAGTCTTTGAATCAGGAGCTGCTGGCTGACGAACAACGCGATCAAAGACTCGCCCGTCTTAAGGCAGCCGTCACTGCCCTGTCTAGGAGACATGGGGAGGGGCCGTTGCCGATCGAGGACTTCAATTTAGAAGTTGAAGATCAAAGTGGGCAGAGACTGCACTTTTCTGAGGCTGATAGGCAGGCGATAATGATGGGTCTGATGCTGCATGCTAATGGAAAGGGACTGATTAAAAAGCAAATGTTTAAAGATGCATTAGAAGTGCTCACGATGGGAGAGGAGGCTTTCGCTCTTTGTGATCCTAAATCTATCGAACTTGTTGACAATGTCTCATTGCTGCAAATAGACATGGTGTGGTGCTATTTTATGCTCCGTGACATTTCACTGCTCTCAGTAGCAGGAGTGCGCCTGGATAAGGCTAGAGAAGGACTTGAACGTGCTCATGGCAAGGATACTTCCCGTTTAAGACTACTCCAAGCAGGCTGCTCTTCAGAACTTGCATTATATTTGAGATTAGATCTTCTGGAAGGAGTGATTGTATATCATAATGGTGATTTTGATAAATGTAGGCGGTTTTTGAACTCTGCACAGGCAAGATTCTACAAGTTACAGGTTTCAGATGAAGCCTTATCAATTGTTATGAGCACGGGGTTCAAGGAAAAAGATGCGAAAAGGGCACTGAGAATGAGCAATCAGGATGTTGAGAGCGCCATTAATTTTCTTGTTGAAGAGAAGGAGAAGAGATTACAGAAACGAGCAGATGACCCTTCGTCACAGAGCTGAAATTAGAGAGCAAAAAAGGTACGGATTAACACCCTTAAAGAAAGCTGTGAATCTTGAGAGATTGAAAGAGTTGGCCTCTTTAGGATTTAACAAGGAGCTTGCTGCTGAAACCCTGCGAAGAAATGAGAATTACATCGACAAGCCACTAGATGACTTGACAAATCCTGAAACTAATGCTGCGATCCAGCGTGATATAGATGCGAGGAAAAGTAGAAGAAAACAAGCATGTATTGAAAAGGTTGTATCCATGGGCTTTGAAAGATCGTTAATCGTTGAAGCTCTTCAAGGTGGTGGTCAAGCAATGGATCAGTTGCTAGATGCTGATGCTGCTAGCAGTAGTGAAAATAACCCCATACCCAACAATGCTGCAGTTGAACGTTTGAATATTCAAGACATTTTGGGCAGCAATAATGGTGATACTGGGGGTCCATCAGCCGGCAAAATCGAAGAAGAAAGGGACATAGAGATGGAGAATGAAATTGCAAAACAAATAGCAGCAGGAGATGCCATGTCTGATTATGACATATAAGTAACAAATGAAGGCGAAGCAATAAACGAGTACCTAACTTTGCTGGATTCTGCGGGCAGTACCAAGACAGTGAATGAAGACTAATGTAAAGGTAAAGGTCACATTAATAGATTAGCTTTGCCAGAGTTCTGTGAGCAGTGTGCTCATTGTGTTATTGTGTGTTACATTAATAGATTAGCTAGACCAAAGCTATAAGTTAGTTTTGTCAGTAGTTTTGCGCTTTAATGTTTTTCATATAACTTACATAATATTTGATAACCACCAAGTTTTTTGTTTCATTAATCTGAAGATTTTCAAGTTCAGCCTCAGAGTTTTAAAGAACTCGATCAAAAACAATTCTAGTAATCCTGAAAATTTTAATATTGCAAATTCTTTTGTAGCCATTGTCATGCTTATCTAGGCCTGACCTAAGTTAAGAGAGCAAATAATAATTGAGCTTACCTAGTAATATTTGAGAATCGAGAGGAGTTCTGCAATGAACTTATAAATTATGAAAACCAAGGGAAATTAGCTTTTCGTAATGCATTTAACTCGATAATTGAATGGATTATTAAAATATTAAGTGTAAATTACACATTCTTAGGTTTTCAGAACGCATTTTACTCAATAATTGAATGAATTATTAAAATATTAAGTGTTAATAATTTTTTTTTTTTAAATTCTATATAAGGGAGTGGATGGTAACTATTAGAAAGTTCTCAATTTTAGAACACCGATCATACCACCCTAATTACTTGTAAATAAAAATACCAATTAGACCACAATAATTGCCTGGAAATAAAAATTTCATATTGTAAAAATATAAAGGATATATAAATTTGATATCTTAATTGTTGTGTTGAGTATAAATGAACTTTATAAACTTTTATGGAATTCATTTAAAAATTCAAGTAAATGTATCTGATTTAAATGAATATTTTATGTAATTCATTTCAAATTTTTAATTTGATGAAATTACTTATCACTGACCAAATTTTTAAAATTTCCAAATGAACTCATTTTACCAAAAATTCATTTAAATCAAACTCACTTATTAATAAGAATTTATTTGTGAAGATTTGGAAGAACACAAAATATTTGAGAAAGAGAATTAATATGTGCATTTTCTCTCTTATCTTCTGTCTATTGAGAAGAGATTGATTTTTACACATTGTATGATATACAAACATGGTATTTTTATAATAATATTTGCTAAAACTATGTAACAGACAATTGACCAGCTTTGATTTGATTTTTCTTTCCTTGAATTTTGATATGATTTCCTTTGACATACTTGCCATATTCATATTCATTTACTTTCATGAGATGTACAAAAAAGTGGCTTTGTGAGAATGTCAGGCAAGTTGGTAATATAGCTCAATGTGCTTTGTCCGAGTATGAAACACTGGATTGACGGACATGTGAAGTGCGTTCATATTATCACAGAATGACTGAGGGGGAGAGGATAGAGAGACGCTAATGTCTTGAAGTAAGTAAGTAATCCAAGTTATTTCAGTAGTTGTAAAGGCCATGGCACGATATCCTACTTCTGCGGTAGAGTGGGCAATAATGGATTGCTTTTGAAAGGCCTATGAGATACAATTAGCTCCCAAAAAAAGTGCAAAAGTTGGTGGTGCTACATGGTGTGATAGTGTAACCAGCCCAGTCAACATAATAAAAAACCAAACAAGGAGAGGGGACTTTGAGATAGAAAATGAATAGCATAATCAAGAGTTTTTTTGACATAGTGCAGAAATCCGCTTGACTTGGTGACGTAGCAAAAGCTTTGAATAAAAGGGATAAAATAAAATGAAAGTCCATTGATTCAAACAAAAATTTCAGAAATCCAATCTTCTATTTGTTGTTGATTCAAAAATACCAAGAAATAGGCATCAAACTCATTGATTCAAAGAATACCGAAATTGGAAAAAATAGAAATTATATTAAAATTGTCTGAAAAATGTCTCCATCCCTAGAATAAAATAAAATATTGTTTGAAACAAAACTCCAAAAGAAAAGCGCAAAAGGCCAAATGAAACACTAAAATAAAAAATCCAAACACAAAACATAGAAGCCCAAAAAGAAGTTTTAAACAGTCAAATTTAGGCCTAAAACTAGGTTGTAATAGGTAAAATCCATTTTCCGTATAGATCTCTGAATAAGTTTCGTTTTGATATGCTATGGTCCCCATAACTCAACCGGTGTCAAAAGTTATGGCCTTTTGGAGCACTGTTGCGTACTTTAGCCCTTTTATCAGAATCCAAGCATTACATGAACTGTAGAGCTATCTAGTCCGCATCACTTGGCGAAGGTGTGCCATTTTAGGAGTTCACATAAATTGACAAACATGCATGATAAGTATTAATTCTAGTCATTTTGAGATATACAAGGCACCGACAATACTCCTATAGGCAGCAGCATCAATAGGAACATTATCATTATTCAGCGAGCTTTCTTTGGCAGCAAAAGGTATAGAGATATATGATGCTTTTAACATATATGCATGACTAAGACTATCACGAGCATATTTAGTTTGAGATAAATGGATGCCACCATGGAATAGAATGAATTTGATGCCAAAAAAGCAACGAAGAGATCCCAAGTCCTTAATAGCAAATTCTTTGCTAAGATTATTAACAATGTCTTGTAAAAGAGAATCATCAGTCATTGTAAGCACAATATCATTTCACATAAAGAAGTAAAAGAACAGTTCCTCGCTAAATTTTAAGAACAAACAAAGTGGGATCAAGTTGACTGCAATTGAAACCCAATTGTGGAAGATAAGTACACTTATCAAACCATGCACGAGCAGCCTAACAAAAGCCATAAATTAACCAAATAAGTTTACAGACATGATTAGGATGTTGAGGATCAATAAATCCTAGACGTTGTTCCATGTACGTAGTTTCCTTCAGGTTCCCATGGAGTAAAGCATTTTTTACATCAAGTTGTCGAGTTGGCCATGATAGCATTGTAGATAAAGCGAGCATAATCGAAGCGTAGTTGGTTTAAGTATAGGATTGAAAGTCTCATCAAAATCTAATCTAGGAACTTAAGAATATCCTTTCATAACCAAAAATGCTTTAAATCGCTCGACTGATCCATCATGATTGAATTTATTTTTGAACACCCATTTTGATCCCACAATTTTAGCACCTGATGGGCATGGGACTAGCTCCCATGTACTATTGCAATATAAGGCATCGAGTTCTGCACGCATTGCATTGAGCCAACATGGAGTTTGAATAGCTTTCTTGATAGTTTTTGGTTCTAAAATGTCAAAACATACAACGTAATTAGGTGATGAGACATTCATTATGCATGAGAATGACAAAAAAATTGTTTTGACATGACTAGTATTCTTCTTTGTACATGTTCGTGTTTGCATTGGACGAATAAAAATAGAACCACTAGAATGAGAAGGCGGTGGCATATCAACAGGATCTGACATAATGGGATTTAATTCAGTTGTCATTGCTGTTGTGGATTCAAAAGGAACAGTGAGACTATTCCTCACTTGACTTACTAAGAATGGAGATGGTTTTCATTATGTGATTCCTTGGACTTAGGTGAAAAATATGAAGGTTGGTTATCTTGTGTCTCATTTTGAGGTAGTTCTGGTTCTATTGATATTGTACTACCATTAGTATTTGGAGGAGTAATTGAACCTATAGATAGAGGAGAATTGTTAAAAAGAACTATCTTATTGTCTTGCTTTGAGTCACGAGTTGTAGGAGAAATGGGACTTGACACATCAATATGGTTAGAAGGCTATAGATGAGTTGGTGTTTTGATCTACTCATCAGAATCTGGATACATGCTAAGCTCCCCCTATGTATTAACACTTTTAGATAATTGGGTTAGATATGTATAAGGCAAAAAAATGTTCATCAAAGAATACGTGGTGAGAAATATAAACCCTTTGTGTAGGGGGATGAAGAAAATGATATCCTTTATGGAGTGGACTATATCCGATGAATACATAAGGTAGTGATCTGGGCTGCAACCTATTTGATGCATAATGTTTTAATTAAAGGAATCGATGACAACTAAACACTCTCAAGAATGAATAATCTTATCACATTAAGGGCTTGCTTGGTTTAGCTATTTATAGTAGCTAATAATTGATAGCAGTTGCGGATAGCGGATAACTGATAGCTGATAGTTGTTAACTAATAAATATGAAATGTTTGGCAAAATTTTTTTAGTTGTTGTTGTTTATATTTCAAATAACCATTAAAGGTATAATTTATTTGTAAATATATTTTTATATACTTTTTATAATATTTTTTAGTTACGTAAAGTTATTTAAAATATATATATATATATATATAATAATAAATAATAATTTATTGTCTTTAATTTATATATTATCAAAATAAATAATAGAAATTATTTAAAAATAAATTTTAAAATATAAATATTATTGTATAATTTTTTAAAAAATAATTATAGGTATAAATATTATAATTATTTAATTACTAATTATAATTTACAATAATATTTATTTAATTATTTAATTATAAATTATAATTTACAATAATATTTATTTAATTATAAACTATAAAAATTAATCAGATACATTTAATTTAAATGAAATCATTTGTTATTAGTTATTTTTAATAGAGTAAAATAATCTAAATAAAAAATAAATACAAATCAGCTATCAGCTGATGAAAAAAAAAATCCAAAATAGAGCTTATCAAATCAGTAATTATTTTGAATAAAATCAATTATCATTTGCTAATTTTAAAATTTTACCAAACACTTAAATTGTAGCTGATTGAAAAAAAAAACCTTTGTCAGCAGCTTTTATTAGTTAAATCAAACGTACTCTAAGTGTAATAAAATGTGCATATGTAGCAAAATTGTTCTCCACTTAGGGACTGACAACTTTCATGTCGTTGCCCACATCAACATACTCATTATTATTATTATTATTATTTATTTTTCATATGCTCTCTTTTTCTTCTAAATTTTTTTCCCTTTGAGAAAAAACCTCAGTTTCCTTTTTTTTTTTTTTTTGATATTTTTTTTGAAGATTTATCAAGATGCATGTGTTTTCTCTAAAACTTAAGAGTCTAAAATTTGGTCATTTACTATCTTTTTCTGTATAATTTGTTGCTTGATTTATCATTTTTTTTGGTGTTTTTATAGTCTTTTTTCTTTTTTCAGTTGTTAGAGTTTATCAATTTCTTTTCTTTTCTGATTTTTAAAATTTTTGTAGTGATAAAGATAGTATCTTCTTTTAGTTTTGAAATTGACCCAAATAATTTTAATTTTAAGGCCTCTATGGAAGTTTTGAGAGAGAATTGAGGAAAGATGATGTAAATTCTCATGAAGTTAGGCTATCAAAAAGTGAAACACAAGATCAAAGAGTTGAAAATGGTGAAAGTGGTTCTTCACATCATGTTTAAATTATGAATAGATTCTGCAACCTTAGAGTGTCTATTATTCCATTCAGGACGTCCTGGAATGTAACCACTGGTACTAGAGATTGATGTGGAGACCCTCTTGTTGAATAATTTAAAAACTGAAGTAAATGAATTTATAAATTTAATGTCTTAAAATTTTGGGATAAAAACTTTTATTTGGTCTATAATTGCAATTTTTATTGCAGAATCATAGTAAGTATATATATATATTTCCATTTAAATCTCTCCAAACATAATTATAAAATTAAAATTTTTTTTATACCTACATTATGAATACATCCTCGTAGACTCATGAGTATATTTTTTCCATTTATAATTTCCTTGAACATAACCATATTTAATATGAAAGATTGGTGTGCTGATTTAAATATTTAAAAGAACTTACATAAATATATTATTTAAAATTTTTGAGTTAAGAAATAGTATTGGACTCACAGTTGTTATTGTTGCTCAAACTCATAATAAGATAAAGATTAATGTTACTATTATTAATTGATCCGTGTGATATGCCCATATATCAGGATTAAAAAAATAAAAAGAGATATAAGTGTAAACTGAAAAAGAAAATCTGTCCTTTTCCGGACCATGGATTAACCACATATACTTTTCAATTTAAGACTATCTCAACCTAACATAAAATTAAAATTTTCTCTCCATAAATAACAAACAATTTTTTTATAATATAATTGTTTTATTTATCTTAAAATACTGCATGGATGGACAAAGTTATATTAATAAAGCATAATATATTCATCGTCATGTATTTGTTATTTTTTTTTTTTTTATCTATTTGACACCTTAATATATAATTTTACCTATTTTAACATCTAAATTGACCTAAAATATAATTTTGAAACCTTTGTCAGCGTACATAACATGAAATAGCAGATCAGCATATGTCACATGATAAATATTTAACTGGCAAAAAAATATAAGTAAAAGTGTCAAACTAACAAAAAGTTACAAGTATAGGGGATGGTAGATGTATTATGTCATCAGATTAATCTAAATTACTACATGTTAGATAAATTTAAATGTTAAAATAACAAAACTATAAATTAAAGTATCAAATTATGCTAAATTTAAAGAGTTGCAAAAGTGTTATTCCTATTATTCTATTAGTAATATGTATCATAGTTTGTATTATTATTAATGATTGTTGATGTGGCTTAGATTATTTTGATGTAGACCAAGGATTTTTTTTTTTTTTCAAATCTAGACTGAGGAATTTGAAATCTTCAACTTTCACGGTGCTATCAAGGAATTATTTAAGTTATCATGGTAAGAATTTATGCAAATATCTTACATTGCTAGATAAAAAGATTATATATTTTTTTTCATTGACGTAATACTTTTATACCGTAATGACGAAAGATAATGTGAAAAAAAATATATTATTAATGAATAAGTTTGGACACACACAAATAATGGAGATTAGGTAACACATGTCAATGGCATTGAAAAAATCTCATCAAAATAATGGTTTTCAGTTTTATGGTTTGTTAGCAATAGCTTATCTATTCACATTATCAACATCAATGCCTCTCCAAAAAAAAAAACATGTTATAACTTGATGTGAAGGATGCCTCCATGTGCTTTTTATTTTATGTTGAAGGTAAGGAAGCCATTCGTCGACCTCCATTTGTCACGGCCGTGCGATGCACCACGTACCATCTGCCAAATGTGCTGTTCTCACTGACCCATGCCATTTTTTGAGGCTCGGGCAAAGATCAATGCTTGTCAGAGGACATTATTTCAGTTTTTGCTATTCTAGCTTTTGAAAAAATTGGCAAAAAAAAAAAAAAAAAAAAATTTCTAGCTTTTGAAAAAGAGAAAAAAAAAAGAAAAAATAATGCTTTTCAGTTTTATTATAACTTTTAAGTCAATTATTAATTAAATTATATTTTAAAAATTATTTTAATTTACTTCTTTAACTTTATAAATTGTATCAATTCTATATAATTTTATTTGAATAATTTAATTATAATTTTAAAAACAAATTTTTAGATGCCTATAAAATAAAATTGACACTTATTAAATTATTTATCTTCTTTTTCTTCCTCTATGTAAAAATAAAATATAAAAAAAATGATTTAAAATTCTAATTTTTTCACTCTTGACATAAATTTAAAAATTAATTTCTAAATATTTTCATAAATTATTAACTTTTCATTAAAAAATCCTTAAATTTTAACTATTTTAAAATTTACTTCTTAACTTTAGACGACATTATTTAGAAATTTTTCTAATAAAAGTCAAATTAAAACATATTAGATAAAAGAGAGAGAATTTTGAGATATTAAAAATATTAGTCAAGATATAAAAATATTTAGTTTTTCTGAAAAATGTGAAAAAATTTAAAAATTTAAATTTTATTATTATTTATAGTGATAGTTAAAATGCTTATTTTATTTATTAATGTTAGTCTGTATAATAAATTGATTTACAAGTTATCATTTTTTTTATTATTTTTAATTGATACAAAAAATTCAAAATTTTATGTAAAAATTTAAAAAATAATTTTTAAATTTATTTCAAAAATGGTACAACTAAAAATTAAATCTTTTTCAATTTTTATTTTTCTTAAAAAAGAAGAAAAAAGAAATAACTATTAAATTCATTTTATAGGAATCTAAAAATAATTTTAAAAAATTTAATTAAACCATTTAAATATAATGGATAAAATTGACACAATTTATAAAATTAAAGGAGCAAATTTAAATAATTTTTAAAATAAAATTTAATTGATAATTAATTTAAAGTTGTGGATAAAAGATATCATTTAAAAAAAAACCTCTTCTGTCACATGCTATCCAAAAAGTTATCTAATTACAATTTTTAGAAGAAATCTACAATAATTTGAGAAGAACAAAATTTTTGTCTTTTCTACACGTTTAAAACAAAATATATTATTTATTGCTCCAATTAGTAAAAAAAATTATTATTATTCATTTTAATTTTTGAAATATTTGTAAATTGTTTATTTAGAATGAAAAAATGTTCTAGAGGTTGTTATGTTTCAATAAAAAAACAATTAATGTTATTTATTGAGACAAATATAAGAATTTTGTATTATCTTTATATCATCAAAATACAAACATATGCTTATATATACAAGCTATAGAGATAGGGGTGTAAACGAACAGAGCCGCTCGCGAGCAGCTCGGTGTTCGACTCGATAAAATCTCGTTTGAGCTCGTATATAGAAACTCGTTTAATAAACGAGCCGAGCTCAAACTATACAAAGCTCATCTCGTGAAGCTCACGAGCAAGCTCGAATAGAAGCTCGTGAGCTAGCTCGTAATTTTAATATTTAGTAATTTGATTTTAGATATATAATATATAAATTTTTATTGTAAAAAATATTTTAAAAAATATATGATTAGAATAAAATCATAATTTTTATTAAATATATTGTAATTTATTCAATAAATAATTTATTTTAATTTTTTTAATGTATAATTTTAATTTATAGTTTGTATTTTTTTAAAATTTATTTAGTCTTGTTTAAGCTCGCGAACAGCTCGTGAACACCATGTAAGATAGTAAGCTCGAGCTCGGCTCGTTTATAAACAAACCAAACCCAAACTAGCTAAAACTCGGCTCGGCTCGGCTCGACTCGGCTCAGCTGGATTACACCCCTTAGAGAGACAGTTACAAGAAGAAAAATAGCCCTACAACTGTCACAAGTAACTACTATACATATAAAGGAGCATGCAAATAAAAAGTGATAATATAAAAAAAATGCTCTTACTATAATGCAAACGTTTGTATCTATACAAATGAAATTATAACCGTCAGATTTATTTTTATTTAATTATAACCATTGATCATTTTTATGTACCAATACCTATAAAATATATAAATGGTTATAGTTAAATTAATAGTAATCTAATGATTCTAATTACATTTGTATAAATACATATGTTTGTATTGTAGAATGACTTAAAAAAATCACTTTTTATGGAATTACTAGATAAATAAATAATTATCCTTAAATTTTACAATGCACACATAAACTTTTATGTCCACCTTATCTTTTTCTTTTTTAATTTTTCTGTTGTCCTGACATGCAAAGAAAAGGAGTGCTTTAGATCATCGTGTCAAGCAAAACATGGACTCTCATGCTTGAAATTTTTTTAAGGGTAAAGATGTAAATTGAATTTCAACATTTTATTATACTTTTATATTTAACCTTTCATATTTTTAGTCAATTTAAAATTTTTTTAAAAAATTAGACCATATTAAATCTTTAATAAATACAATTAAATTATATAATTTTTTAATATAATTAAAATTTATAAATTCATAAAAAATTAATTTTAACAGTTCACTTGCAAATAAACTTAATAATGTTTTTGTAAACTTTTTTTTAATACGTTTACAGAGTACTGCTATAAGATAATGTAAAATATAAAAAACAAAATTTATGTAAAACAATATTTATTTTGTTGCTCCAATTCCAATTAGTAAAAAAAAAAAAATTACTATTACTCATTCTAATTTTTGATATATTATATGTTGGAGGTGTAAGGATCAAAGGGTATATTAATCATTAAATTCAACACTAATTGTTTATGTTAAATTTATATGGTGCAATTTGTGCCAAATAGATTTTTCTCAAAATAAAATTATTATAAAAAATTCTCTCTTTAAAACAGAATACGAAGGGTTCAATTATTATCTATTAATTAATTTTTTATTTTTTATTAAATGTCAAGTTATACTTGATTTGACCTTCTAAACACGCAAATTATATCCTACACCCGTATTTATATTGCAATATGGATCAGGGTTTTATTACACGTGTGAGTCTTTTTATTTAACGTTTTTTTTAACTCAGTTTTTCTTTTGCTCCTCCTTTCACGATCCCTCCCCTCTTCCTCTTCCTCTTCCTCTTCCTTTTCTCCGATCACGATCCCTGCTTCTTCCTTTTTCTTTTCTCCGATCACAATCTCTCCTTTTCTACACTTTATTTTTTTCTACACTTTATTTTTTATATCAGTTGTTGCTTTTTCTTCTTGTTTGAGGTTTTTTCTCAAGTGTTTCAAAACTTGAAATCATAACTTAAGCCAGAAAGGGTGGATTTGAGAAAAATACATATACGTTCAACGGCTGCTTATTCTTCTTCTTCTTCTTCTTTTTCTTTTTCTTTTAGATTGGATTTTCATTGATTCTGTTGTATTTATTTAGTTTGTGCATATAAATTAATTAGTTGCAATGTAGAAATTCATGTCTTATTGATTGGAGGTTCATGTGTTGTTAAATAAAAATTAAATTGAATGTGAACTTACAGGTGAATATTAATGAATATGCAGGTGAAACTCAATGAAAATGCAGGTAAAGGTCAATGAACCTACTGCAAATTCATTAATTTCCACTTGCATGTTCATTGAACCTGTAGGCAAAGGTCAATGAATCTGCAGTAAACTCATTGATTATTACCTACAGATTCATTGATTCTCAATGAATATACAAGTGAAGATTAATGAATCTCATAATTTTGATCAATTAACCTATTAATTTTTACAAGTATAAACAAATGCTATATTGTTTGAGTCAATACTGGTGATACTCAAGGAGACACAAATGCTGAAAAGTTGCTGAAAGTTTACAATTTAACGTGAAAAAAAAACGCATGTTTTTAATCTTACACGTGTGATGGCCCCTGATCCATGTTGCAATGTGGATAGGGGTCCATTATATAACAATTGTTCTAAATAAATATGTTCAATGGATAGTTGTGAATTATTATAGGAAGTTTTCACAAATAGTTTAAAAATTAAAAATATATTGTTCCCCACGAATAGCTCAAGTGGTAAAATATGTGGACATTCAGTTTGAGCAAAACAGAGTTTGAATCCTTACCTCTCTCTCTCCCCTTGTGGTGTTGAGAATTAACCATTTGCATTAACTCAAAAAAAATTAAAAATATATTAAAAATGATGTTCACTTTTTATTTTTTTAAAACTAACTTCTCAAATAATGATTTTTTTTCAATTTTGAAATTTATCATTATTTTATTAATTTTGAATTCTCTCTGGTGCAGTCTCTCTCTCTCTCTCTCTCTCTCTCAAACCTCTAATTACCAAAACATAATATATAAATATAGTAGTAATACTCATTGAGCAGTTTTTTTTGGAGAGATTGCTAATCATGTTTTTTTCTTTTACATGATCGCTAATCAGGATTAAACAAGTACAAGAATAATAATAATAGTAAATCAATCTTTCTTAACCCCTGGCCAAAAAAAAAATCTTTCTTAACCCACACACGATTGACAATCAACTGCGTTCAACTGAAACGCAGGGTGTTGTTGGTTTGTCATCCGATTGAGATAGATGCTTCCTAATTACCTTGTTTATGTGCTGTCTTCTAACTCATTGGCCCAAAGCTATGGAAGCCGTGTCTTTCACGTCCAACAACAACAACAATAATAAAGAAAACTTGGCTTCCTTTTTCAACCAACGGATCGAATTGCAGAGTTTCAAACTATGCTTCAATTGGGTCTGCTTCGATCAATCTAATATTTGGTCAGATGGCTCAAACAAAAGATGCAGCTGCTTCTCTATTACGACTTGGAATAATTGACGTTGAATATAGGCGGTGAGATTTCATCGCTGAAACTGATTATTTTTGAAGCACTGTTTAATTTTCTGTTTTTTACCAGGTTTGTTTGATAATAATATTAATTATTTGCAAATTTTTATCTATTTGTTATATGGTGAGTGTTTGTGTATATATATATATAAGGTGTTAAATATAAGGTCAGAATAATTAATATTGATTTTTTTTTGTGAAAATAAATAATTAAAAAAATTCCATTAAAAGAATTCCTTTATATCTTAGCTTTAAAAACTTTAATTTGTATATAAATAATTGTTGTTTTTTTGTTATTTTGGTTGTTTTTCAATTGTTGTTTTTTTTTATTATTTTCTTTTATTATTATCTGTTAGATGTTATTTGTTGTTGTTTTTTTGTCTTTTTTCGTTTGTTATTATTTGTAGTTTTTTATTTTTAACAGTTAGAAAATCATAAAAGAACCAATAAAGAAAATAAAAACATACAATTTTGTTGTATTTTTTTTTTCTTTCATTTCTAATAATTAGAAAATCATAAAGAGAATTAAGAAAAAAAATAAAAAATGAACAAAATTAATTTTAAACAAGAAAAAATAGGAATCAACTATCAATTTATTGAAATATATCAAAGATAATTGGAAATTATGTAAATTTTAGGTTTTGTTTGTTGTTGCTTTTTATTTTTCTCATTTGTTGGTTTTCATTTTTAACAGTTAAAAAACCATAAAAATAATTATTAAAGGAAATAAAAAATAAACAAAATTATAAAAAATGAAATTAATTAATATATTTGAATACTAATAATCAAAGGCCTCCCAATAACTAAGTCAACATACTGCAGAGATCAAGATTCGAATCTGAAACCTCGCTTAAGCGATAACAACCCTTGCCAGTTGATTTCAACGGTTGTTGTTTAAAAATTTAAATTTTACTAGTAGTTAATGTAAATTTGCAGTCTAAAATCATTTATTAACTAAATGTAATATATTAAAAACAAATAAAAAAATTTATAGAAGAATTTTTTAGCAAATTTCTGTAAGTTCACAAATGGAAAAACTCACTTTATGCTCTGCTAAAAGAAAAGAAAACAAGAAAAAAAAAATCTCTGGTTGCCTATATAAAGGATGGAGTAGCATTATCAAAATGTAACAAGCCACCTTGAAGACACAGCAATTACAAAAGTTCAACACTTGCGAAAGACCTGCCTGTCTCCAAAATTTCTCATCCATGAATCTAAATGTCACAAACCACAGGGACTCTGAACGCTCTCTTGGCAAATGCGAGCCAACCAGCAGTTCCTCAACCATCCACCCATGACAGTGATGATCATGAAAATGAAATCATCAATGAGGTTCTGAAAACTCATCATCCTGATGGCAGCAAAGCTGATGTGAAACTGCTGCTTGACATCATTGAAAACATCTTGCCTTTCTCAAATCGTTGTGTTAACATGTTAACAGTATTGCTCTTCTCAAAATTCCCAACACCTCTCCTTCCATTTGTATATGTACATTCTGCCAAAGTTCTGATCTCTGTAGCAACTGATATGCAACGTTATTTTTGCAGGGCAAAGAGAGACGAGATGCCCTTTTGAAGGAAGAGGCCAATCTTCCTAATTCCAACGTCATGCTTTCAGACCAGGCTAATATTATTGACCAACTATGTTGCGAGGTTGTTTTCGATAATTATTTGAAATTTTTTATCTGGGTTCTTCTCATATTTTTCAAAAAGCTCAAAAATGTTATGCACCTATCTGCAGATAGCATGCCAATGCTCAAGCAAAGTAGGCCCTTCTGCAATAACTATAGAGTTGTTTAAAGGTTCACTTTCAAAATTTTCATGGGATGCAAAACTGGTGCTGGTGGTAGCTGCTTTCGCTGTGTATAATGGCGAATTCGGTCTATTCAATCTTCTCTACACTAAAAATGGATTTGCTACTAACATTGCCATTCTCAAGAGATTGCCAAACATCATAAGAGATGCAGAAGTGTTGAAGACTCTGTTCTTAGCAATTGTTAAGCTGGTCGAGGCCATACATGAAGTAACCAATTTGGTGGTCCAGTTCAATGATCTGCCTTCTGGGTATCTGCAACTACATGAAGCACCACTGTCAACTGCCAATTCTGAAATCAGAACTGTTGTCTATTGGACAATTCTTGGTGTTGTAAACTGCGCCTCAAGAATTGGAGAACTCAGTGGGCTGAGAAATGAGTAAGCTATATATATATATATTTTATCTCTTGACAAGATCGCTTGAAGCTCGAAGAAGCTCTTTACTAAAAACAAAAATTTGCTTTATGACTTGTTACAATTGGTTTCAGGTTCACCATTAAAAAGATAACATGGGAACTGTCGGGTTATACTAATCGGATCCGTACTAAGGTGGACCTTCTGAAAGTTCTGTTCCAACAATGCAAAGATGAAATTGGTAATGAGTCATAACAGCCAAGGCGCTTGTTAGTACAGACATATCCTCTCAACTTGAACATAAAACATTGATTTTTTTTCTATACCATATAGTATCTATAAGCAAAGAAGTTTTGATTTAAACTTGTTCAAGCTGTTATTATAAATTTCTCTTCATTTGACATAAAGATTAACATGGATGCAGAGGCTCGAAAAACATTCATCAATCTGGTCGACCTATTCAGGGTTACCAGGTCCACCCATGACAATTTGGAAGTCATTAAGGCCTTGTTTTATCTCATTGATCACCAACTACCCCTTGTCATTGGCAACACAAAGGCCAAGGTTTGTTCTTGAACTCTTCTGCATCTGCAGCAGCATGTCCTCATCCTTAATTCATAGATCACAGGATGTGCTTTCTGTAAATGCAGGATCACAACATTAACAATACACTAAAGAACAAGGAGGTTTTACTTCTCATAACAAGTATTGATGGCTCTAAAAAAGAGATTGTGGAGACCCTTATCGAATTATACAAGGAGCCACAAACAATGCTTGGGTCTCGATATCACATTGTGTGGATTCCAATTGTGGATAAGCCAAATGAACAATATTTCAAGCAGTTGCAATTGTTGATGCCTTGGTACACTGTGGTCAGCATTAATGTTATTAGGCCAGAGGCTAAGAAATACATCAGGGATGTGTGGAATTTCGCAAACAAGTCAATTTTATTGCACCTCGATGCACGAGGAATCGTTCAATCTGAGAATGTGCTTGACATGCTTCATATTTGGGGCAAATTCATCTTCCCACTCACTGATGAAAACTGGGCCTCACTGTTCGACAAGAAACCCTTGACTGTAGATCAGTTTCTCGAAGGCATCTACTCGGTAAAGTCCATTTTTCTACAGCTCGGTTTAATGTACATTATTAGTAGAATTATTGAACAACGGTATCTGATGCTAAATTATTGATTGAACCCTTAATTTATTTTATATATCAGGTTGAATCAGCAATGACATTCAGATGCCTCTACGGAAGAGAAGACATCTACTGGATCAAGAAATTTAAAGTTCTAGCAGAAAAAGTTGTAGTGACGACTGGCATCAGCTTGGAGTTGGTTTATGTGAGCAAAAACAAAGACATTGATGATGAGTTGAAAACCATTTTTCATGGCACAAAACAGAACCTGAAAAAGCAGCTTCTGGGCAAAATCAAAAACAATCGGTCACTTCTGGAACCGACTGGAGAGCATCTTCAAGTTGAAAATACGAACTGGGAGCGTCAAGGTGATTGAAGAAGACGAAAAGTCATGGATATCATGACTATGCTAAACTACAGTAGCAGCTATGAAGGATGGTTCGTGTTTGCTGAGAAAGGGTCATCTAAAATGGCAAGAGCCTCAGGAAAATTTGCTCTACAGGCCCTGTCAAAGGTTGTTGATGAATGGAAAGATCACCATGCTAAAGGATTTATTGGAGCACTTAACATTGTTGTCAGTGCACTTTTCAGTCCAGCAAAGCACTGTAACCAT
>CATIWK010310206.1:0-25860 GCA_949634005.1 Mallotus japonicus | reverse complement strand
GAAATGACATGAGTTACTAAGTATGAAGCTAAGGCTATGAACTCCCCTCCATTATCAAAGTATAAGGTTTTTATTTTGTGACCAAAGTGATTTTCAACTATGGTTTTGAATCTGATAAAGACATCTTTGACTTCAGATTTTGCTTTTAAAGGATAAAACCATATATATCTTGTGTGAAAATCAATAAAAATAACATAATATTTGAATTGATCCACAGATAACACTGGAGAGGCCCACAAATCAGAAAATATTATTTCAAGTGGTTGTGATATAGAGAGAGTTGAATGAGAAAATGGAAGTTGATGAGATTTATTGCATGAACAAGCATTGCAAGCATCAACTTGAGAAACATTCGATGCTAAATTATTGGAACTAATTATAAGTTGAAGAATTGGAGAGGCTGGATGTCCTAATCTCTGATGCTAACATGAAGAAGAAGCTTTTACAGTGGAGAATGCTAAGATAGGTGAGGTGTTTCTCGGCCACTCATACACTCCACCCTTTGAAAATCCTTGATGAAGAATAGTTTTAGTGCATAGATCCTTCACCTGAAAAGTTCGGGGAAAAAATTCAACAGAAACTCGATTAGAATTGCAGAACTTGGATATGGAGATTAAGTTCTTTTTTTATGGATGGAACACATAAAACATTTTCTAATCGAAACATTGAGTTAGATGTAGGTAAAGAAACATAACCAGTGTGACTTATCGGTAAGCCAGTACCATCACCAATCATTATGTCATTTGATCCTTCGTAGGCTGAATGCATAGAAAAATTATTCAGATTAGCTGTTATATGATGACTCGCACCACTGTTAAGAAGCCAATTCTGATGTTTATTGTTTGTTGAAACAGCTATGTTTGCTTGTGACTGCCAAGGATGTGTGGACAAGGTTTTGAGCCATCTATGTAGCTGAGAATGTCATAGCCAACAAGAAGAGTTTGAAATTGAAGCTTCCAGGAAGGAAAGTTGCTGCTGGTCAATTTAATTGGTGTTTGAACAGCTGTATTGATGGTAATTAAGTTTGAAGAATTATTTAAGGTTACAGAACCATTGTTGGTTTGACTGTTTGACATGGTGAGAAAAAGGAGAAGAGGAGAAGAAAAAAAAAAGGATCAGTAGCTATGGAAGCTCTGATACCATGAAATCACTGTCAGAAAGAAGAAGAGGATATTTTGTGAAGAAGAGATGATTTTCTCATTAATCAGAAGCTATATTTATAGTTGTTACAATCTGTTTACAAGAAGCTTAAGTAATCAAAGACAAGCCTAAAAATACTCTAACTGACTTATACGATACAGAATTTCAAATATACAAAATTTGAATACAAAATATACAAAACAGATTTGGTTAAATCTGTCAATTGAGAAGTGCCAACAACAACTACCCGCTAGCTTCAGCTGCACCTTTGCTTTGTGATGGAATTACTGCGTACGCGCCCATGATGCATCACAAAATGAATCAACCTGGCAAGTCATTGGGCGTGACTGGTCTGGGTGGGCTCGGTGACATGGCAGTCAAGCTTGGCAAGGCCTTTGGACTTAATGTTACAGTTATTAGCACAAGCATATCTAATAAAGAGAAAGCCTTGAATCTGCCTGAAGCAGACAACCTTGTGCTCTTAACTGATCAACAGAACAGGGTTCTAACCTTTCAGTCATTGATTTATAAAATTAATTTTTACATGATTTAAAAGGAGAGCGTAATCTTCTCCTATTATATAGTTCATTGGTATTTATATCATATGATCACCTTATTAACTTGAAAAAGAACACTGTTACATATCTAAACTCATTACATTTATAATTTATAATATGTAGCACGATTAATTAAAACAATATAATAGCTTCTACTGTATGAATATATACATTTTACTATTTTTGTTGTAAGATTTATTCTTTAGTAAAAAATTTTAGTGGTCGCTATACACTATTCATGTGGCGGTCCTACACGCTAATTTTTTTCCTGAAGAAAAAAAGAAAAAGACATAATGATCTTGCTAACAGGACTCAGCTAAATCTCCAGGCTTCATAATTGATACAGCAGCAGGAGATCATGAATTTGATTGATGCTTGTCACTTTTGAAGACCACAGGCATCCTAGCCATCGTGGCCTACTCAAGTGAAGTGAAATTCAAGCCTGCAAGCCCTCTTGGGGGTATTTTTTTTTTTTTTCACTTTAACAAATTATGCTTCTTTTTATATATATATATATATCCTTAATAAATATTTTTGGGTAAGGTTGAGAAATAGAATAAATTGTGTTAGGTATGAGAACAATTGGAGGAACCAAGCACACACAAGAAATGTTGGAGTTTTGTGAAAATATAAAATATAAGGGTGATGTGAAATAAACATGAAAAATAATACAATGTTAAATTTAAATCACTACTGACTAAACACTGAAATTGGAAAATAAAAACAATCAAACAATTTTGATTTTTCGAAAATGAAATGTTGGAGTTTTGTGCTGCAAATAAAATATACAATATAAGGGTGACGTGAAATAAACATGAAAAATAATACAATGTTGTGAAATAAACATGAAAAATAATACAATGTTAAATTTAAATCATTACTGCCTAAACACTGAAATTGGAAAATAAAAACAATCAAACAATTTTTATTTTTTGGAGATGCCCTCACGCAGGATCGAACTGCGGACCTTCAGTTTACAAGACTGACGCTCTACCACTGAGCTATAAAGGCTTCTTGTAATCCTCTTCATGCTAAAAAGGATTTTCTTCAAAATCTATCGTAAATAAGGAAAAATGCATTTGTCCCCACGTCAGTTTACAAGACTGACGCTCTACCACTGAGCTATAAGGGCTTTGCGAGACTGTAGATTTTTGTTTATTTAATTATTATTTTATACTCTTCTCTTTGCCTGCAATTATCTTCTACACCAAAAGCATATGGTTCATATACACCTCTATTATACTTTTTTTATTTAAAAAAACTACCCTTAAAATCTAATGGAATTTGACTGAATTTCTTTATGTTATGTTTTGATATAAGGAATTTGAGTATAAATTTGAATTTCAATTAAATCTCTTATTTAGGAACTATATGGATTTGTATGTATGAAAATTTGAAATAAATTCACAAGAAATTTAATAGCTCATTTAACAAGAATTTGAAATGACATGTAATTACGAGTGTATTTGGTATAAATGAATTTCTTAAAATTTTATGGAATTCATTTGTAAGTTCAAATGATATATGTTTGGTTTAATTGAATTTTATATGAAATTTATTTGCAATTCCAAATTTTTAAATTTATGGAATTGATTATAACTGAACCAAATTCTATCAAAATAGTTAGAATTTCCAAATAAATTCCACAAATTTTAACTTTATATTTTTAAATATCTAAAATGCCCCTCCTTATTTTTATTTTCAAAAACATCTTTATATTTAAAAGGGTATTTTTGATAAAAACTTGAATTTAAGATTTATACCAAACATAATATAACAAAATATGAAATTCATTTGAAATGAATTCCATAAACTATTCATTTGAAAATGAAATGAATTTTTTAATGAAATTGAACCAAACAAGGGGTATATGTTATTTAAAATTCTCATATTTGAAATTCAATATTTAAAATTTAGGATTTCAAATCAAATTCTTGTATTCAAACACATTCTTAACTTGTTTTAAATTTGGTGTAATTCTACTTATTTTTTAATGAAATATAACTAGAAATAGGAATTTTCGGACTAATTATCAATGGTGACATGGTCTTTTAATAATACCAGCTGGCGAATAATTTTAAGATTTCTTTTGGCTATGGTGGCACAGTCTTCTTTCTTCTTCTGGATATGGGTTCCTGTCTCATTTGTTCTAAAGGATAGAGAAATATTAATAATATGGTTAAAATTAACTGATAAGAAATGTTTTTATTTAAATAATATTTTAAATTTAAATTTAAAATGTGTAATTATATTAAATTAATTATTAAAATTTTTATTATTTCTAGATGGAATCAATTTTTTTGAGAGAATTAGATGGAATCAATTGAATTAATTAAAGGGGAAAGTATGGAAAACCACATTGTGGTTTCAAGGTTTTACAATTTTAAGTATATGTTTCATTTTTTGATAATTTGGGTCATGTGTTTGTCGTCGTTTGACAATTTTCAGTTTATAAGGCTAACGTCGTTAAATGAGTCCGACAGTGTTAGCCTCATATACTAGAAATTGTCACAGGACTCAAATTGTCAAAAAAGTGAAACACATGCTTAAAATTGCAAAACTTTGAAACCACAAGGTAGTTTTCCGTACTTTCCCCTTAATTGTTTTTAGTTAGGTCATACAATATGGCAGACTCATTTAACGGTGTTAGCTTCATATACTGAAAGTCAAACGGCGACAAACACAAGATCCAAATTGTCAAAAAATGAAAAACATATTTAAAATTGCAAAACCTTGAAACCATAAGGTAGTTTTTCGTACTTTCCCCTTAATTTTAAAAGTTATTATAAAATAAAAGTCTAATTACTTAAAAAAATCTTGAACTTTGCTAGTTTTAACATGTTTCAATTTTTATGTAAAAAATCTTGAACTTTACATATTTTAACAAATTTAATATATTCTTTTAAAATTTATAAAAAAAAAAAATTTATAGTTTTTAACAATTTTAGTATTTTTTTAAAATTTATCAACAAAAAAATTTATTTCAATATTTAACTATATTTGTTTATTCAATATATTAGTATTTGATAAAATGTTACGTTAATATAGCACCAAACACCTTTTAATTTAAAAATAAACAATTTAAAGATTTAACAAAAATGTTCTTCTTAAAATATACTATTTTAAAATTAAAAAATATAATATTTTATTTTTTCATAAATTTATAGTTGTTTATATAATACTGAAATATCTTTTTCACTTTAAGATTGTAAACTTTACATCTTTAAATAATTTTAACATGTTTTTAATTAAAAAAGTCATTTCAATGTCATATAAATAATTCTAAATTTATAACAAATTGAAATATTATTTTTTATTTTAAAATAGTATATTTTAAGAAGAAAAATTTTACTAACTCATTAAATGCTCTTTTATTAATTAAAAGAAATTTAGGCTCTGTTTTTTTGCGGAAAATATTTTTCCTTATTTTCCAGTGTTTGGATTACCTAAGAAAAATAAGTCAAAGAAAAATAATGTACCAGTCAAAGGAAAATAATGTACTAATCAAAGGAAAATTATTTTAAAACAAGGGAAAATGATTTCTCATTTTAAGGATGGGAAAATATTTTCCAATACCTTTTCTAATACCTTCTCTTCTCATTTATTGTATTCTCTTTTATTTTTTAATATCTTCTCTCCTCATTTATTTTTTTTTAGTGTTGCAACTAAACATAGAAAAATATTTTCTAGAAAAAATATTTTCCAAAGACAAAATATTTTTTGTAAACAAACGGAGCCTTAGTGTCATATCAACATTAAATATCACAACATTTTATAAGATATTAAGAAATTGACTGAACAAATATAATTTAATATTGGACTAATTATCTAAAAAATTATGAACTTTATGAGTTTTAACAATTTTTTTGACAAACTTTTTAAAAATATATGTTAAAATTGCTAAAAGTTGTAAAGTTTATGATTTTTTTTTAAATATTAAAAGAACATATTAAAATTGTTAAAAGATGTAAAATTTAAATTTTTTTAAATAAAAATTTTAAAAATATGCTAAAATTATTAAAATTCATAAAATTCAAGTAATGTAGGTCCTATTCAAGTAAGGTCGGGGTTGGATCATATGGTTCTTTTAAACTATATACGTATCTTGTGGTCCACCTATCCAAAATTTTCCCATAATGCTATCTTATCTGTGATTCCATATTTTGATCCAATATTTGACATTGTTTGGAATAAATGAATTGCAATTGAGTTTTTTGGTAAAAAATTATCTAGATATTTAGTTTTTTTTTGTCATTTTATTTATAAATAATTTAAATTTAATGAATTATTGTAATTTTATTATTTTAGGAGGGTGTTCGTAATAATATTTTGATAATTTGATAATCCAATTGAGCATTAAATTAATAAGATAAAAATTAAAAAAAATCATCATATTTATTTTAATTTTACTTTTTATACATCCGAAAGTAAATATTAATATAATTTTTTAAATTTTTTGGTCATGCTAGATATACTTCTGCTGGGGCTTCTATGCTTAAAAATATTCAACCTTTTAGTCAATTACATGACATTGATGGCCATGCTTGAAGATAAATGGTTCGATTTTTAATACCAGCTCTGATACTGAGGTGGTTTTTCACTTGATTGCATATTTGAGCATATTTACTTTGCTTTGCCTAATTCCAATGTATTTGTTAGGTCTGTGTATGAGTCCATTTAATCAGTTGCTAGACCATTTACATCCATTTGGAACATTGCATGTAAATAGAGCTTCGATGAAGTAAATAAATAATCCTAGTTTAGTTTTTTTTTTTTCTAAAATAGATAACTTTTAATTCATATTTATCGTATTAAAATTATAAATTTATGAAATAAAAAATTAATTTTTTCATGAAAATTTGACCAGTATAATATAAATAATATTATTGCCTTATTTTATTTTGTTTTTCTTGTAATAAAAATAAAACAACATACATCTATATATATATTAAATGTTGAGCTCTAAAGTCATTAAGTAAAAAATTTGACAAGTGTCTATCTTCATATTTGAGTATTCATTCTAAAAACTAACGTGTCTAACCATTAAAAATCCTAATTTTTATTAAAAATAAAATATTTATAATATTTTTTTAGTATTATTTTTAACTAAAACACTGATATATATACACATGTTTTATTCAATGTAAAACACTCTAATTCTATTACATCTAAAACATTACTTTTTTATTAACCTTTTTTTAATAAAAAATTATGTCTTTTATTCAACTAAAACATTCATTTTTTCAAATATTTTCTATTTTTATTTTATTTTATTTATTAAATTATTATTATACTATACGTATTAAAAATATATACATGTACTCTTAAAAAAATAAAATAAAATTATTGCACTAATTTTTTAAATTCTCAATATTTAAATAAATTGTAGTTTTAATTTATTAAAATTATTTAATTATTTATTTTAAAATATATATAATGTTTACAGTTTGCTCAAAACGCGGATACACGACTAATTTAAATATAAATCTACTCATCTACACAACCTTGCAAATTTTTCAGAAAAGAAAACATGTACCTCATCGAAATTCCCAAGTTTCTTAAGCTTGCTATGTTTCATGTGAAGTTCAACAAGATTGTGCAGACAAAAAATTGACGGCAAAGATTGGAATGGATAATGTTGCCAGTGCAGGAATCTTAGAGCGTTAGGAAGAGATACCAGCAGTCCATCAGGAAAATGCAAGGTTGATGCAAAAGTATTTATTCGGAGGAATCTCAATTTACCCATCTTCTCGAAGGCTGTACAACTTATTTTAGCTGTTTTATCAGAATCCAACATATTTAGTCATATGCCTTCCATTTTTACAGTCCCTAATAACCAAATATGTAAACATACGAATACATTTAAAAATGAGTATTGCAATGTTTTTATTCTACTTTCTTACCCAATCATTTCCCAAGACATCAATGATTTCCTCATATTTCCTTTTTCCAACCATCTTATTTTCTTGGACAACAATCTTTCTTCCCATTAGCTCTAGCAAGTCTTGCATCCCTATACAATAGCTACTCGGATAAATTGTTAAATTAGAAATCTTACGTATCATGAGAGATTTTTCAATCAGGCGTTCTATTCCTATCTCTATCTGCCTCACCATAAAAGCTTTTTAAGATTCTTTTCAATCTATTTTCGTCATTCCATTGAAAAAGCATGCAATATCAAGAAAAATCTCTCGTATTAATTAAAAATAAACTAGTCTTGGATCCGCGCAATGCGCGGACTGTAAATTAATATACATTTTATTTAATATTTTTAGAATATAAATAAATTTGCACATATTAATTAAAGAATTTTAATAAAATATAACTACAAACTACATAAAACAAATTCAAATATATTAATTGAATTATTTTAATAAAATATAAATTATAAACTATTTAAATAGGTTTTATATTTATACGTATAAAGTTATTTATATTTATTTGTAGAAATAAAATCTAATAAAAATTTCAACTATTTCATTGACGAATATAGAATTTAAAAAAAAGGTGAGTTTCTATTTAATTTCTAAAAAACATTTAATTAAATTATAGTTTTTATTTTATTAAAACTACTTAATATATGTTCATTATTATGTTTTATTTATTTTTAAAACTAATCAAATGTGTGTGTGTATATATATATATATAAATTATAAATATTTTATGGTACCTTAATAATTTCACAATTATATTTACACCATAAGTTACAAATTTTTCTTCCTAACCAAATCATGCAATTAGTTATCAATTAAACGTATAACATAAAATTAATTAATATGTTTCATAATTATGTTATGATGGGTTCAATATGTGACCACCATAAAATAATATTAAAAAATTATTAACTTTTCACATTAATATCAACAATATAAAATTTCTGATAAAAAAAGTTTCTTATTAAGATGATCTACTTGTCAATCGACGTGTTGCATGAATTGTAAATAATATATATTTTTTAAAATTATTTTAAAATAATTAATTAATAATTTTAATAAAATTATAAATTGTAAATAAATCAAATAGTTTATAAAATTATTAAAATAATATAAAGTAAAACAAAAAAAGATAAAAATTACAATGAAATAAAATAAAATTATTGTTAAAGTAATAAAAATATAAAAGGCTTGAGCTTCCTTTCATTCACCTCCTATTTTACAGTAAACAAAAGTCTATTTTAAGGAAGATCATCTTTTTCCTTTATTATGATATTCAAAAATCATATTCAACAGGTAACATCAATCATAGCATCCAATTATACAAATTAAATACTACGTATAGGTCCGAATATAATCAGGTAAAAAAAGTCAGTAATTTGTGCACCTAGAATATCACAAGTTCCTCTTTAAAAAAAAATCACAAGTTCAGTTAAAAAATAAACATATTAAGTGACAAACATACTGCAACATATAAAAAAAATATAAACTATACAATGTAAATTAATTACCTTTAATTGACGATTCCTACAGGAGTAAACTATTCAGCAACAAACTCTCTTTATCTGTCTGTAATGTATAACAAAAAGAGAAAAAAAAAAGAAAAACCAAAATCAAAACACACATCACAATTATTTTTAACCAAAAAACAACAATTAAATGTTAAAAAAAATCTCTACCTCAAATTACCTTGCAAAAAAAAAAAAAGTGCTTAAAAGAGAGAGAAGAATTACCCTGCAATTATTAGGTCCATGAAGGCTAAGTTCTTGGCTTGAATAAACATGAACCTGGTTAGCAACAAGCATTGGAGGACGATTAACAGAGGCCCTCCTATTGCAATCCATAATTGAACATTAGATGTTTAAACATGCGGTGTTGATGATGATCATACTAATTCTAAATTAATAAGGTTGATTAATTTATTGTTGGCGATGCTACTCACATACACCATTAAGCTAGCATTAGCGAAAGATATGAACAAAAATGAAATTTAAAATTCAAAAATATGAATAAAAACTTCAGTAATAAAAAGAAAAAACACAAATTGTTTGATTAACCAAGAAGACATGAAAGAACAACCTGAATTACCATAATTAAGGTTGCATCAAGATACTCTTCCTAAGCATGAACTATATAGAGAATATCCACTCGATGTTGGTGGCCGTCGATATGAACAACCATTCAAAATGATTATTATTTTCCATCACAATTTTATTATTATAATATAGTAGATTATGTCTAATAGGAATCAATCTCTATTTTTTTTTAAAGGAGTTTATGTTGAATAAACAACCAAATAAGTAATTTAAAAAAAAATTAGAATTTTTAATAGTTTTACACATAAGACTTTAAGGGTGAATATTCAAAATATGAGATGGACACTTGTTAAATTTTAGACTTAATAACTTTAAGACTCAGGATTTAATATATATATAGATATTCAATACCTGAGATAAATTAAAAATAAATATTTAAAAAGAAATTAAATTATTAATTTGAGTTTTAAATAATCACATTTTAATGATGTAATATGAAATCCAAAGAAAAAGTTAAAAAAACACACAATTTATTTAGAAAAGTATTTTTAACTAAAATTAAAATTAACTTGAATTCTAAATTTATACCAAATATAATATAACATAATATAAAATTTATTTGAAATGAATTGCATAAACTATTTATTTGAACCAAACATACTTCATTAATAAAAATTTATGTAAATAAATTTTATTTAAAAATAAAATAAATTTTTTTAATATAATTGAACCAAACATACTGCATAGTGATTTTCGTAATGAATAAAAATTATTCATTTACGTTAAAAGAAAAATTGGAATGATTTTACCGAACAGCATATTCCATTGTCCATTTGGAGGGTAACCAAATCCTTCCTCAACATAGGAGTTGATGACACTGCTAGCTTGCCAACTCCGAAGAAAAAGAAAAAAAAGAGCGCTCACCAACCTGTCATGATCATGATCGTGGTTACTTCTATGATTTCCTTATAATCTTACTCCAAGAATCATCAAGACACAGCTACAGGAACGCTAGCTAAAACTCAAGCAACAATGGATCACTTCACACTGTGTTCGTATTTGTGTGCTACCATTTTGTTGATTATTGTACAGACACAGGTTTGTAGAGGTCATATACCAACCACTCTTGAAGGGCCTTTTAAGCCAGTAACCAGAAGATTTGATTCCTTATTGCGCAGAGGCAGTGATGACTTGCCAATGGAACACCCCCGTCTTAAAAAGAATGTGACGGGGAATTTTCCTGAGCAGATAGCACTGGCTATCTCTTCTCCAACTTCAATGTGGGTTTCTTGGGTCACAGGTACTTGTCTTCTTCAAAGATTGTTTCTTTTTTTCTTGATTTTTAATTGTTCTATTTTTTTTTTTTTTTTTTGCTGGATTCTTTAATTGGTTTTGTTTTGGTTGGTTCAGGGGATGCTCAGATTGGTTCTAATGTAATTCCTCTAGATCCCACTTCTGTGGCTAGTGAAGTATGGTATGGAACCGAAAGTGGAAAATATTCAAGTAAGCGTAAAGGGAATTCAGCTGTTTACAGTCAATTGTACCCTTTCGAAGGACTTGTGAATTATACTTCTGGGATCATCCACCATGTGAAAATCGATGGTAATGAGACATCTCACTATTATTTTTCCAAATTTTATTGATAACTGTAGATGGGTGATTGTCTGTTGAGTCATAAAGTTAGTAATGGTTTATCCTGTTTCATGGGAAAGATAGCAATATGCCTGAATTAAGCCTTTTTGCTAAAATCTTTGATTAGTTATGCTTTACAGACTGCTGATATAGGCATCCATAACATTGCTACAGAAAGAACTAGCTAAGCATTATCTTGTTGAAAATGATTCTGAACTACATTATTTGACTGAACTACAAGCATGGTGTTTTGTGTAATGATCTAGCGAAAACATGACTCAACTTATATAGCTCAGAGTTTCTATATTCAGCAGCTAATTTCCTTGCAGGCCTTGAACCTGGGACGACATATTATTACAAGTGCGGAGATAGCTCTATTCCAGCTATGAGTGACGAGTATGTCTTTGAAACTGTACCATTGTCTGGCCCAAATTCTTATCCTCGTCGAATAGCTGTTATTGGTGATCTGGGTCTTACAAGTAACTCATCAACAACCATAGACCATCTGGTCATCAATGATCCTTCATTAATTTTAATGGTTGGGGACTTGACTTATGCAAATCAATATCTCACTACTGGTGGTAAAGGAGTTCCATGCTTCTCATGTGCATTCCCTGATGCACCTATCAGAGAGAGTTATCAACCTCGTTGGGATGGCTGGGGAAGGTAGCCTTTCTGATATTAGTAACAATAGAGCAGGCAGATGGCTCTGACTAGGAATGATTTGAATCTCTGACTGAATTTTTTTTTTCACTCTACCAATATGGTTCATTTTATTGAGTATTTGATTTGCCATCAAAATGATTAGCAGTTTCATTAATGCAGTTTTCACTGTATGTTAGCAGTTCACGTGGTTTTTACCAATGACACCATTCAAGTGGAATTTCAGGTTCATGGAGCCACTGATGTCAAGAGTTCCTATGATGGTAATTGAAGGGAACCATGAGATTGAACCTCAAGTTGCTGGTATAACTTTTAAATCATATTTGACTAGGTTTGCAGTTCCATCAGAGGAGTCTGGATCTAATACTAACTTTTACTACTCTTTCGATGCTGGTGGCATACATTTCATCATGTTGGGAGCATATGTTGACTACAATAGTACAGGTAGTGAGACATTAACTATCATAGTGCACTCCAACATGTTAAGCTTTCAGGACTGATGCAATGTTGGAATGCATTTCTAATTTTTGACATTCGAGTGCCATTTTAACTAGAAAGCTCTGTTGGTCTGATTTCTAGGTTCTCAGTATGCTTGGTTAAAGGAAAACCTAAAGCAAGTAGACCGTACTAAGACACCTTGGTTGATTGCTGCATGGCATCCACCTTGGTATAATAGCTATTCCTCACACTATCAAGAATTTGAGTGCATGCGGCAGGAAATGGAAGCACTTCTTTATCAATACCGAGTCGACATTGTTTTTTCTGGTCATGTGAGTACTAATGAGGGTTGTTAAATAGGATTATCATGATTCAGAGTTCAAGCACATACTCTTGTATAGACCCTTGATCTAATTAATTCTCTTGCATTATATTTCACTTGCCTAAATGAAACATCTCCGGTATGAGATTGTTCAAAAAACCCTATTAATCACATATCTTAGAATTGGGAGTTACTTTATAGTTTTCTCATTCCATCAGTTTCCCATTTTGCATTTCTTATGTAATGCTTGTTATTTGTCGTGTTGTGCTGATGGATGGTGAATAATTCTAAAATGATTCATACACATGATAATACCTACTAATTTCAAAACGCTTCCCCTTCTAGCTATTACAGTTAATCTCATGACTAGTTAGAGATTCAGGAGCTAGCATAGGCCACAAAAATAAGGTCATAAATTCATACTTATGATGTCTTTTAGGCCAAGATTATCTTTTATAGACTTGCAGCATATGATATGTCAACTGTCCGCTTTCCAGGTGCATGCTTATGAGAGGATGAATAGAGTCTATAATTATAACTTGGACTCTTGTGGTCCTGTTTATATAACAGTTGGAGATGGTGGAAACATTGAGCAGGTTGAGGTTGATCATGCAGATGACCTTGGAAAATGTCCTTCAGCAGGTGATAACATGCCAGAATTTGGGGGCATATGCCACATTAATTTTTCTTCTGGTCCTGCTGAAGGCAAGTTTTGTTGGGACAAGCAACCAGAATGGAGTGCATTCAGAGAAAGCAGCTTTGGGCATGGAATTCTTGAGGTATGGTCTTACGGTAAAACGTGATGAACTTTGCTGAAAATGAGCTGATGTTTTCCTGTATACATGCATACATGTGAGTGTGGATTACTATCGAAGTTCAGAGATACCAAATCTGTTTCCCTCCTTTCTTGCTCAAATTTCATTTGGTAGCAGATATTGAATCTCTGATTGTTGAAGAATACCCTTTTGTTCGTTGATGCAGGTTGTGAACTCTACATATGCATTATGGACTTGGCACAGAAATCAGGACACTTACAAGGATGACAGCCGTGGTGATCAAATATACATTGTGCGGCAGCCTGAACTGTGCCTGCCTTCATCAACTTCCAAAGTAACTTCCATTTCCAGCATTTGATTTCAATTCTACTACCTTCTATCCCTCTCTTTCCCTTACAATTATGTTCATATGTAGTTGTTACAATGAAAGATTATGTGTTTGCCTTTGTAAATTTCATGGCATCACTGTGTTATAATTCTCACTTTCTATTAATTAAGTTTTGTGTTTCTATTTTCATCTGAGGGATAGAGAAGTGATGAGACTCAACTGGGAGGTCAAACAAATGAAGCAGCTGACAGATTGTGTAAATGGATGCGTCTCACAAGATTAATCCTCATATTGGCCATTGTTATCATCTGATCAACATCATGTACTGATCAACCCTTTGTAAAGATCAATTTGAAAAAGGAGAGGTTAAAAGAAAATTATTTGTAAAAAAATAATTATTTTGAAGTGTTGTTGCTTATATTATGTACTTTTGTTTCCGCAGATGAAATGGTTAGAAATGAAATGATTAGTGTGTTAATATGTTAGTGTTTTGGGAGGAGTAGGGATCGAATCTAGACTCCTCAAACTTTATGCCTACGGCTCACCTGTAGGGCTGGCTACAAGCCAGTTTTGAGTCTGGAACTGGCTAAACTTGAATTGGCCTTGAAACGACTGGTTTAGGGCCGGTTTATCCTCTATGGAACTTAAAATTTCAAAAAAAAAAAAAAATGGCTGAATTAAACTAGAATCAGACGAACCAAAACGGATCAAACTAGAATTGGTCTTGAACTGGAATGAAGCCAGTTTCAATCCGATTCCACCAGGTGTGGAACTATGAACCGTCACCGAAACTGATAGTTCACAGTGACTATTTCTACCCACTTGAGTGTTATCTCTACCCACTTGAGTGTTATCGTCCTAAATAAGCATAACCAAACCTATTAATTACTCTTTTCATTCCAAACTAATTGTCACTTTTTCAAATAAAAAAAATTCAATTATTTGTCACTTTTGTTAAGGGATATACTCAGATGTTATTTTCAACTCATCTCTTGTAACAGATTAGTTAGCTTATCTCCTCTTGTAACAGATCAGTACTCACTAGTTTGTATCTTTTATACTTATCTCTTTGTATATATATACTGATGTAAATCAATCATTTTTCAATACAAGAGAAATATTTCTTTCCCAATTACTTTTCTTCACATGGTATCAAAGCTTTTGCTCCAAATCAAAATTTTTTTTTCTATGGCTAATCAAATCATTGTTGTTTCCACCAACTCAACTCCCATCATCTCTTCTTCTTCTACTCACACCTTCTCTGTTCGATTAACCAGCAAGAACTACCTAGCATGGAGAGCTCAATTCATACCTCTCATCAATTACCAAAACTTACATGGATTTATTGATGGCACTGCCCTTGCTCCTCCTCAAACTATACCTTCTCCCACAAATCCAGAAACACAAATCCCAAATCCTGAATACGATACCTGGTTCAAAAAAGATCAACTCCTCTTATCTTGGATATTATCCTCTCTCACTGAAGACATATTTCCCTACATCATTGGCCTCTCTTCTTCTTCCGCGGTTTGGCAAGCCCTTGCTCGTGCCTTTGGATCGGTTTCTCAAAACCGTCAACTTCAGCTGCATATTGAGTTACAGGAGTTTAAGAAGAATGATCTTCCCATTTCTGATTATTTACAACGTGCTAAGGCGTTGTCTGATGAACTTGGCGCTGCTGGACGCCCCTTATCATCTACTGAGTTTAACGCGATTATTTATCACAATATTGGGACTGATTTCCACAGCATCATCACTGCTTTAAATTTGCACACTGAACCCGTACCATTTTATGAGCTTCGCGCTCAACTTGTCTCATATGAGGTTCTGCTTAAGGCATCTCACGAACCACCTATGGCTCATGTTGCTTTCTGCAACTCTGCTGCTCCCTTGCTGCCTACCCCGCACCGTCCCTCGGCTGTGCTTCCCAAATATGGTACTCATAATTCTGGATTTCAACAGCGACGATATCGTAACCCATGCCAAATCTGCGGGTGGCATAATCACACCGCTGACAAATGTCGACGTCCTTACTCCAGGTCACAACCATCATATCCACAAGCTCATTACGCCTACTCTGCTACTCCTCCACCTCAGTCTCAAGCTTTTGTTCCCTACGGTAATCATGCTCCTCAAGCACATTGGATTGCCGACACAGGTGCAACCAATCATATCACACCAGACCTGTCCACTTTGCATATGCCTGATGCATATCATGGTAGTGATCATCTTCATGTAGGCAATGGCCAAGGCCTACAAATAGCCAACACTGGTAATACTCACATTCCTTCAGCAGCTGGTAAGCTTGTCATGAACTCAGTTCTCCATGTACCTAAAATTGTCAAACCCTTGTTGTCTGTCCACAAATTCACATCTGATAATTATGTCTTTTTTGAATTTCACCCAACTTATTTTTTTGTGAAGGATCGACACACCAAGAAGGTGCTTCTCCACGGGCTCAGTGAGAATGGCTTATATTGTCTCCGTCCTTCGCTGAAATCTGCCTTCCTTTCCCAAGCTCCAACTTTTCAACAATGGCATGAAAGTCTTGGACATCAAAATATGCGCACTATTTCTTCTATTGTCAAAAATTTCTCTTTACCTTGTTCCAATTCTAACTCTCAACCGTGCTCTGCTTGTTACTTAGGCAAAATGGCACGATTACCTTTAGCTAGAGTAGAACAAAAAAGCATTGCTCCTTTTGATATCATCTTCTCTGATGTATGGGGCCCTGCTCCAATTTTATCAAGTCTTGGTCATCGTTATGTCATTTTGTTTATTGATGATTTTACCCGATTCACTTGGGTTTATTTTTTGAAAAATAAAAGTGAAGTCTATTCTTGCTTTCTTAATTTTCAATCTCTTGTTGATAGAAAATTTTGTGTAAAAATTAAAGCATTTCATTCTGACTGGGGGGGTGAATATCAACACCTAAATAAACTATTTCAATCAACTGGAATTGTTCATAGGATTGCCTGTCCATATACACATGAACAAAATGGTATTTCCGAATGCAAAATCCGTCACTTGGTTGATACTAGTTTAACACTTTTGGCTCATGGTAATGTTCCTCTCAAATTCTGGAATTATGCATTTTCTATGAGTCTCTTGAACATAAATCAAACTCCAAGTTCTGTTCCGCATAATCGGTCACCTTTTCAAGCTCTCTTTAAAAAAAATCCGAATTATTTGGATATGAAACCATTTGGGTGTGCTATTTTTCCTCTCATTCGTCCACAATAGACATAAGTTTGCTTTTAGATCCATTCCTTGTGTCTACCTTGGTCAAAGCCTTCATCACAGTGCATATAATTGTTTAGACTTAGATACAAGATGTGTTTACTTGGCTAGGCATGTAAAATTTCACACACAACTTTTCCCATTTAAAACATATTCCCACACTAATTTTTCTCCCTCTCCCGATTCCTCTTGGCTGCAAATAACAAGTCATTCAACTCACTGGGACTCTGGAATTCCTTCAGGTATGATCTTTAACTTTAACTCAAACTCTTCTTCTCTCTCCTTATCTAATACTATTCAACCTTCTCCAACAACCTCACCCAATCCTACCTACTCTTCTACCTCTCCTGAATTCTCCCCCACCTTATCCTCCTCTACTCCTACCTCATCTTCGGCTAACAATTTTAAACTCCTAGCTGATGTATACCACTCCTCTCTACCGACCCCATCTCACTCCGCATCTCACCCTCTCTCACCTCCACCAATAAACACCGAACCAGACCCTACTCCACCTGTTCCCCCTTAACACACCCATTCCATGCACCTTCGTCCTACCACCCTTCAAAAACGCCAAACTCATCTCTCTACTCGACCAGCACCCACATTCTTAATCCAAAAACCCACCACCTACAACCAAGCTAAACCTTATGCTGAATGGAGGGCTGCCATGTCCAACGAAATTGCAGCTCTTTTAACCAACAAAACTTGGACGTTGGTACCTCGCCCTTTCCATAAAAATATTGTTGGTAACAAGTGGCTATTTCGAATAAAAAAGAAAGCTGATGGTAGTGTTGAATGCTACAAGGCACGCCTTGTGGCCAAAGGTTACACTCAGGAGCATGGTGTTGATTACTTGGAGACCTTTAGCCCAGTGATCAAATACACAACTATTCACACTATCTTCTCCTTGGCTACTATGTATTGTTGGTGTATTCGGCAATTAGACATCTCCAATGCCTTTCTTCATGGTACTTTGGACGATGAAATCTACATGGAACAACCCCCTAGCTTCATTAATTCCACTTTTCCTGATTATGTTTGTCGCCTACATCGATCTTTATATGGGCTAAAGCAGGCTCCCCGTGCATGGTTCCATAGGCTCTCTGACTTTCTACTCCAATTAGGTTTCTATTTCTCCAAGGCTGACACCTCATTGTTCATATGGAAAAATGGTAATTCTAAACTCTTTGTTCTTATTTATGTCAATGACATATTGGTAACTGGCTCCTCTTCATCACTTGTGGATTGGTTCATGTCTCAAATCCAAACTACTTTTCCTGTCCGTGATTTGGGCCAACTCAATTTCTTCTTAGGCATGGAAGCCTTACATCTATCCGATGGACTCCTCCTCTCACAAGCTAAGTATGTTTCGGATCTTCCCACCAAATTTCAGATGGAAGTGTGCAAACCATGTCTTACACCCATGGCTGTCTCTCCACCATTACCAAAAACCTCGGGTGATGTGTTTGAACATGGAGATATCTATCGACAACTTATTGGTGGTTTACAGTATGTTACACTAACCCGACCTGATATTGCTTTCAGCATTAATAAATTATGTCAGTATATGCACTCTCCCACTACAGTTCATTGGCAAGCCTTAAAACGAATTCTTCGTTACTTGCAACACACTAAGCACTATGGCCTCTTCTTCTCCAAACATTCTTCTCTTGATCTTCAATGTTTTTCAGACAGTGATTGGGGTGGGTGTCCCGATGATCGCAGGTCAACCATTGGTTATGCAGTCTATTTGGGCAAAAATTTAATCTCTTGGGTTGCTAAAAAGCAACCAACCATTGCTAGATCATCAACGGAAAGTGAATACAAATCTATGGCTAATGCTACGGCTGAAATAATGTGGATTCAATCTTTACTTTCTGAACTTGATTGTCTCTCTACTACTCCTACTACCTTGTGGTGTGACAATGTTGGTGCAATTTATCTTAGTGCTAATCCTGTATTTCATGCTCGTACCAAGCATATTAAATTGGACTATCATTTTGTAAGAGAACAAATTCAGCAAGGTAAGATCACTGTCAAGTTCATATCTAGTGAGGATCAAATAGCCGACATCCTAACCAAACCTCTAGGACGTGCTTTGTTTGAAAGACACCGCAACAAACTTCGGCTTCTTTCTCATCCGCCATCAGTTTGAAGGGGGGTGTTAAGGGATATACTCAGATGTTATTTTCAACTCATCTCTTGTAACAGATTAGTTAGCTTATCTCCTCTTGTAACAGATCAGTACTCACTAGTTTGTATCTTTTATACTTATCTCTTTATATATATATACTGATGTAAATCAATCATTATTCAATACAAGAGAAATATTTCTTTCCCAATTACTTTTCTTCACAACTTTTATATATCTAATACAATATTTATTTTTTCTTTCCTATTTTATCTATGTTAACTTTATCTATATTAATTAATTGGTTTTGTAAAATTCTATAAGTCTTTCCAATATTTTCAAATAAGCCTATTAAATGATGTTTTTTTAGAGAAGGGTAATTTAGTCTCATTTAACTATTTTTCCCTATAATTAAGCCTATTAAATGCTTTCTTAATCCAAGTGAATACTAAAAATGACAATTAGTTTGGAATGAAGGAAGTAATTTTTTTTTTTGAGTATTAACCTATTAATTAAATTTTAAGGATTTATTTTTGAAAATAATTAAATTTTAGGGATTATACTACTAACCAAATTAATGAAACCAAATTAGATTAATCCAAAAATTATATCACTCATAAGCGTTTAAAATTTTTCTCCAAAATAGAACAAAGATGTAAGAGGCTGTGTTAATTTCATAACAAACCTAACGCCACTAGACAACTACCATTTTCCAATCAGACATGTATCTAAAAAAACTGAATAGACTGGTACGTACATTATAGATAAAACTGCCATCTTTATTCATAACCTTAAGAATTAAATCATAGGGGAGATTTTAATGTAATTTTATTTTTTATTTGTTTTATTTTCACTTTATTTTTATTATTATAAGATAAAAGGGAAATTCTATAATTATTTTGTTTTTTATTTATTTTGTATATACTTTGTTATTATTACCGTAAGATGTAAGTGTGTTAAATTATCTAAATGTTTTATTTTGTAAAAAACAAAGTAATGGTGTAGTATATGGTTACTTTAGTTTTCACAAAGTAATTTTTACTTTATTAATAACCAATGATTCAATACACTTTTATCCAATGATAATAAAATGAAAATAAAAATAAAATTACTCCTAAAGTAACAAATATATTAAATTATTTAATAATTATTATTAATAAATTAATTTTTTTAATAAAAAACAAAGTAACCGCATTGGGGATAAAAAAAGAAAAAGAAAAGACATCGGACATCGCATATTCACATTTGAGACACCAAACCATTTACTTGTAGAAATTTTTCTGTATCTCAACAACTGACCTTGGAGTTTCTTGTTGACACCCCCTACCCACCAATACCAAATTCATTAAATTACTGCTTTTTTTTTTTTCTTCTTCTCTCTCCACACGCCAAGAGTCTTCAATTTCTTCTTAATTTTCTTTAAATATTTTCATCAGCCCACTTACTTATTTGGCAGATCTAGCCTGATTCTATCATCTCTTTTTCTTCATTTCAAGAATACCCACTTCATTTTTAACTTTCATTTGGCTATTTCTTTTATCGCAAAAGGGAAGTTTGAGGAAATTAGCAGATGGGTGGTGATGGCAAAGTTTTCACTTTGGCTCATGTGTCTGAGCACAACAACTCCAAAGATTGTTGGTTGATTATTGATGGCAAGGTGATCCTCTTTGCATGTTTTGTTATTAGTTCAAAGACTTGATCTTTTTTCACCTTTATGCGATTATTGAATCTTTGCATGTATGTACTTAGAACTAGATTTAACTTTCATGTACAATTGGTGCATCTTTTAGATTCTTGTTTGCTTTTCTGGTATATTATTCCCCGATCCATGAATATTCCTTGTGTCTATATACTGTTAAAAGCCTGTAAATCAGAGAGTTACACGAGTTCAAACGGTTTCTAAAATTTTCTATGTTGGGTGATTATCTTCAAAGAATTAAAACACAAGTAGCACGGAAGCATCGAGTAGTAGTTTTATTATGAAAGTTGTTTAAATCAAGAAGGGAAATTGGGTGCTTTTTCATGCAATAGGTTAGACAAGAAACACTCTATATTGAATTTCAGTGTTCTGATTAAAATTTTAGAGTACTCTATAAATTACGGCAATGTGTTTCTGGCTTTGATAGTTCTAATTTGTTAATGCTGATACTGTGAGATTGTAATTTGAGATTGCTAGTTGTGTTTGGACTTTGATTGATATTAACTCCTCCAATGGAATTCATGCTTAGTTTCCACTTCTTATTTCTTTTATCATTTTGAGAACTTTCCATCATGCCTAAGCAAGTAAGCATTCCTGAAAATGACTCTCCCTTTAGTTCAAGTTCAATTCTAGTTCAAACATCCTGAGTTGAGATTGTGGTGATTCCAAGTTACCATTATGTCCTCGCATATGAACATGTGTGAGAGGAGGAACAGAGGGGGGATAGAACTGTTTTGTGTTGGTGAATATCTGTTCTTGTAAAATTTTTATCCAATATTAAAGATGAGCGGTGTTAAAGAGCAGTATACGTTATATACTTGTTCAACAGTCAATAAGTTCATTGTTTCTTGATCTCAGTCTCGTCGCATCCAAGCCAAAAGGCTTTTTAGCTATATTTCTTTTTTGCTTATTATAAATTAACCAAAAGGATCATCAAGTTCACAAAGAACATCAAACCTCATTGTTAGCTTCCAAGACAAATAGATAATTTTAGTCAGAATATCACATATTTGGAAGAAGTTTTTGCAGTTACAAGTCAGCTATCCATTCCATTTCTGTTCCTTGCCAAGTTGCCATCCTTTTTTTTGACAAGGAAACCTTTCTCTTTTCACTCAGATCCAAATTTACTTCTATGCCGAGCTATTCATTCTTAAAGAATGAATTTGCAAACTTTGAAACTGATTTTCTTGGTCTATTAGTCATGCAACTTTCTCTACTAGTTCATCTGAGCCAAGCCTAAATTGTTGAACAGGTTTATGATGTGACAAAGTTTTTAGAGGACCATCCTGGTGGTGATGAGGTTCTGTTATCCGCCACAGGTAGTGTCTTAACTTCATCCCCTTGAAGCAAATTATAAATACTGTATACTTCTGCTGTGACATGCTTGAAAAACATAACAAAAAGTGCCTAATTCTTGCAGGTAAGGATGCGACTGATGATTTTGAGGATGTGGGTCATAGCACAAGTGCTAGAGAAATGATGAACCAATACTATGTCGGAGAGATTGATCCCTCAACCATTCCTAAGAAGGCTACATACAAACCTCCAAAGCAGCCTCACTACAATCAGGATAAGACTGCTGAATTCATTATTAAGCTCCTGCAGTTCCTGGTCCCCCTTGCTATATTGGGTTTGGCTTTCGGCATCCGCATCTACACAAAATCAACTTAAAGATTATAGATCCACGTATGTGTGAGAGAAGACAATTCAGAACCATTGGATCCTTCCGCATTGTCCTAGTTTAATGTAGCAATTATAGACTGTCTCTTTGGTGTCTCATAATGTCATTGCATCCATGTTTGAGATCGTACAGTAGAACAAGTGATGGTTCTAGTGGCTTTCCGGGCCCTTGTGCCTCAGTTGTGCTATTTACAAACTCTCCAAGTTATCGACAATGTTGAATACACTGATCAGTCATCTTTCATTATGTCTCATCCCCTTTCTTTTGAGTTGAATTTTGCAGGCTCCCATCCGTAGCATGTTAAGTTGCTAGCATCATTTATGTCAGATGATTGAAATGAGCATATATATATATATATATATCTTGAATGTGTTCTTCTAATCTTCTCTTCTCTGTCTTCTGTTACAGTGTAAATTTTGTAAAATTCATTTTTAATTTTAATTTTTTATTTTTGTAAAATGCATTAAATCCAATTAATATAAATTATTAATTAATTTATTTGCAAATGGATTTTATTTAAAATTTATTTGGAAATGAAATTAATTTTTTAATGAAATTGAACTAAATAAAGAGTTAATTTTGCTTGTTCTGCTTTATTTTATGAAAAATTCTTACTATTTCAGTTACATTACCAGCTAGATTTATAATACATAAATATGTATTTCACTTTTGTTTATCAAGTGTAAAATGTTAGAATGTATCATAAATCTGGCCATAGCTCGAGTAAATAAGAATTTAGTTTATTTTATTTTATTTTATGTGCTGTTGGCATTATGAAATTCATTAGTCAATGCCCATGGGCCCTCAGAAGTGGATGGTCCATTTGATCTACCAACCCAAATCATAACGAAGGCTGCCGTTTCTTTTTCTTTCATTATGTATTTACTATTTAGGCCCCATCAAAGAAGCTTTATTACTCCTGCTAACTGAACTTGCAATTTGTGTATTAATGAATAATAATTATCTCAGGTGCAACACATAATTTTATTAATTATGAGCTTTCATAATTGAGTTTAATTTTTATATTTATTATTCTAAGTTTATATTTTATGACGGTATTGAGTAGCTAACTTTTTGTATCTATTATCAAATATAGAATGTGCTTAAGTGCTTTTAAACTTGGCCAAATGAGACATCTTATGAGGTTTGAGCATAGTAAAAAGAGAAATATCATTACAATATTATCTATATTATTAGAGTATTGATTTCCCTTTAAATGTATATATTTTTTTAACCATTTACAATTTTGGAAGAGAGTAGAGAATTCAAAATGAGATCGTAATGCCTGTAAAGCGTTGACCAACAGGCCAAACAGTGTAGATGATTCCCCTTAAAATATTAGACATGAAAAATGACTTAAACCTAAAGTTAATTGAGGTTTAGCTAAAAAAATTTTGATTGCAATCATGTGTCAACATTGGAATGTCGTTTACAAGTCCTAGTCAGCTTAAGAGTGAAAGAATTTTTTATTGATCAATTTGGCCACTTTTACACATTACTATCAATTAATAACCAATTAATAATTCAAGTATAGAACTATCTTGAAAATGACTTGCACACCTTTTGCAAATAGAAATTAAAAAGAAACAATTTGCACTTTTTATATGATAGTCATGTGATGATATGTTTCTTAGTATTAAAGGGATTAAGCAAATGGTATAATAATTATTAATTAATGCATCAAATGTGGCATATGAACCTTTTATGTACTCTTTCTTTTTTTTTTTTTTTTTTTTTTGAGTTGGGGGATGGGGGCTCCCCGTGGGGTTCGAATAGTCACGGGGGGACTCTCTTGGGGGAGTCATTCCCACCCAGGCTATCATGCCTGGGTTTATGTACTCTTTCCTATTCCTATATGATCTGCACTACTTTTACCTAATAAGTGTGAGACCAACTTGGCATCAAGTCATAGAACTCATATATATGTCTAAAGTACTACTCCCCCGTCCCATAATATTTGGCAAAATTTCTTTTTAAGGATATCCCAAAATTTTGTCCACTTTCCATTTTAGGATGGAAGTTAATTAAACAAATGTCTATAACATCCTTATTAATTACATTGATAATACCACTAATTTTGACTTTGAATATATTTAATAAATATGTTGAAGTTCCAATGCCATTTTACTTGGATATATTATTTTTATTATCACTATTTTTATATAACTATCCATCTACTCTTAATATTTGGGGCTAAAATTAGGCCTAATTTTCCTATTTTGGTGGGATTTTTTTATATTTTCTTAAAATATTGTCATTTCTTTGTCAAATACTAGTGCAAAATTTTTTTGGCGATATTTTCAATTTTTTTGTTGTAATAGTGACATTTAATTTCTAAATACTACTAATGCAAATTTTTGTTATTAAATATTGGTGGTATTTTTTTAAATTAATAAGATGTTTAATTCACTATAAGTTTCAATCTTATCAACAACATTAAATAAGTATTATCTTGTAAAATGTTTCATACTTGATAAAATAAAAACTATTAATAGAGATATTTTAGTAACAAAATGATAAAACTACACAAAATAACTATAATTAACTAATTTTCTTAATCTGTGTGTAGAAGCAACTTTGCCAAATATTATGGGACGGAGGGAGTAATATTTTCCAAGTCAAAGTACACTTTTGTGGATTTTTGTTTCATTCTTTCATAATCTAATACATAATTAAGGATAACACTTAAAAACCTCCTAGTCCTACCTATGTGGAATTAAAAACTTCGATTTTTTAATATTGATTTTTTCTTCTTTTTCTAGTTTTATAATTGTCTATGTTGGTTTTGTTTTTCATTGAAAATGAAAATATTAAAAAAATATAAATTTTTAATATTTTAATTATGAAAAATATTTAAAATTATAGAATAATCAACATTTTACATCTTTAATAGGACTTAAATCTATTCATATTTTTATATTTCTATTTAACATATAAAGTGAAGAGTCGAAGATTGAATAGTCTAGTAATATAATTTTCTTCAAGACATTAATTAATAAAAAAATTCTATTTTAATATTTTACTATATAATTTATATTAGCCCGTAAAAATTATATTTGAATATTTTACTTTATAATTTATATTAGCCCGTATGAAGATTATTATTAATCCTATTATTATTAATTTGAATTTAGGATATGAGGTACCCTTGAGCCTTTAGCCCAATGGTTAAGGCTTAAGGGTGTGGAGTGGGAGGTTGGGGGTTCAATCCCCCACTCCCCCCCTAACCTCCTCTCCACTAAATTCTAGGGACAAATGTCCCTCAGGTGTTTAAATGTTGAGCT
>CATIWK010310192.1:0-13939 GCA_949634005.1 Mallotus japonicus | reverse complement strand
AATTGTGTAAACTTTTAACATAATAAAAGTTTAATGGCCAAAGGATTGGTGCAGCATAGCCTCAATCCATAACAACTGTGAAATGCTCAAGGGTCTTCTGGTAACTTTACTCGAAACGTTTTGCAATCTGATTGGTCCAATCCTCAAAAAGTCCACACGTGGATTAATGTTTTGACCTATTCCATCTTCTCTCATCTCTTGTTGTTCAAAAAAAATCTTTTCTCATCTCTTCGCCCAGCACTAAAAATAAATAAATAAATGACCAAAATATTATGTACAAACAATTGGTGATTGGATAAGGCGACGTCACAAAATTCCAAAAATGACAAAAACACCCCTAATTAGTCCGTTGCAAATCCACCTGCGGTGAAGCCGTGGCCGGAATATTACGCAATATCAAAAAATAAACAGACCAATTCCCGAAAACTATATATACTTACTTTTCTCGTCTGCAATTTTTGTTTGCCCTAGAAAACGCATACATACACTCACTTACCTATCTTCTTTTCCTCCACATAGCCGCAAGCAGGCAAGCACACATGCTCGTCTTCGCTTCACAGCACACTTCCTACCACTTTCTTGCCGCGATTCATCTTTTCATTTCCTCGGTTTCTCCGACAACAATTCTTCAAAAACGTTGCCGTTTTATTCGGCTCCGCTTCTTTTGAGTCTTTGAGTTTTTGACCTAGTGGTTTCCAGATCGTATAGTATGGGCCTTTTGTTCTTTCTATAGTTGTGAATTTTAAGTTGTTGGAAATGGATGCGGTGGAGTTGAATTATCCTGTTGCTGTCGCGGCGGCGGCGGCGGCTGCTATGTCGGAGACCGTGCAAAAGATTATGGGATCGGAGGTTTGTGGTGGTGGTAGAGATAGTGTTATGGAAGTGGAAGCGTGTAACTCATTGCTTAGTGAAAAAGGTGATGCCTTTTGGCTTAATTTTGTATATATATATTGGAGCATATAGGATAATTTGTTTGTTTTGTTGAATTCTTGTTTGATTTGCCTCTTTCTTAGTCTTGTTGTTTTGATTCCTGTTCTAGTAAGCAATAACTTCAGGTAGCTTTGTGGGTTTTGCTCTTTTATGATTCTTGAAGTTGGATAGGGTTTTGTTTATGGAAATTAATTGAATTTTCAAAGGTGGGGAGTGAGAGCGTGCTTGGTGGCTGCTCTTAGAGGGAGAAAATGGGTGAATGTTTCTATGTGAAAGGTAGCTTTAAAGTTAGGGAATTGCTTCCAGATCTGGTGCTGGTGAAAGAGCATTGATTTATGGTAGGTTTTTCAAGTTGCTGGATTGGGTGATTGAACTGTTTTCACTATTTGGTTTTGTTTATTACCTTTGAGTGTTCTGGATATAGCTGCCAATTCCTGCAGTTGAAATTTTCGATAATTTTGTGGTTTGTCAGGGCTTCGTGTAAGAAAATGTGATGATATGGTAATGAATCAAATGTTTTTATGGTAATTTCAAGGAAAAGATATTGCTTTTTCAATTATGAACAAAAGAAAAGTTCCAATCTTTATTGGTCAGTGGCTAAGTTATACTTGACATTTTTGTGCATAAACTTCTAAATCGGATAATAACAATTCAACAGAATTACTTGTACAAGCTACAACTGGAAGGACTTTTCTGCTTCACTAGCTAGTGTGGATCTTATTGGTTTTGAGATATTAAGTAGTTATTGTAATTTATGTAATGCCATACAATGTATCTGTCCTCCTTTTGTCGGTTGTGGGAGCGTGCTCTTTTTTGCAATAAATATGTGGCTTAAACTAATGCTGTTGTCACTGTGAATGAGCAGATGCGACAAGTTCACTAAATGATTCGGATTCAACACCATTAGATAAGGTTCCAGCTCGTAAACCTTGTCAACCTAGCTTTTCTGGTGAAGGTTCATCCAAACAGCCTCATTTCAGATGTGCAAAAGTTCCTTGCATTCCTAGGCATGAAGAATTGCAAGTGCAAAGAAAAGTAGGACAAGTGTCAAGAAGTGGCAGTGGATGTTCGAAAAGACCACGGATAACTTTATTAGAAGATACTACGGGTCCAGCTGTGACTGATAACACAAAGGAAATGTCTAGTAAGCTAGGATTGCAGCCAACCAAATCTGACATTAATGGTAATGCTGTTTTCCTTAAAAAGTAAACTGATAAATATGGTATCTGCCGCACATGTTTAGTGGAGTTTTCTTAGTTATGCAAAAAATGCTGGGGCCGTTGTCATTATATAGAAATCTTCAGTGGGCTTTTTGTTGCTGTGCTTGTTTTCTGTCTTATGTTCATTCAGATGGTATTAACACTTACATTTGTTGTGGTGATCTTGTATTAATGGAGGATTTGGTGAATTCACACACTGTTATTATGTCCTCTTTTTTTGGCCAAACATCAGTTTTGTTATTAGGGTTAGTTGGGAAGTACCACATGAAAGTAGGGGAGGGGAGATTCGAACCAGCCTGCCTCAGCATGCCTCAAAGAGGCATGACCACTGAGCCAGTCCCAAATGGCTGCTATTATATGTGTAATGCTATCAAATATGGCATGTTTGTTAACATGGAATTACCAAAGTATCTGCATGCTTTAATTTATTTATTGGGAAAAAATAATATTTTCCCTATGTTTCTCTATTGCAATGTACTTATCCGTGTTGCCATTTGTTTAATTTCTTACATGCAACTTATGTCAAAACACTCAGATGGTCAGATGTGACGTGAGAATAAAAATCCTTGAATAAGCTTGTTTTACTAGTTCATTGAAGGTTTTTTGAAAATTTAATTAATGCTGAAGCAGTAACCAAGTGTTTCCTCCAACTATATATCTGGACTTCTGCTAGATCAGTGTTATTTTTTAGGCTGTATGCATGGGTTCTTTTTGTGCTAATTTTTTTGTTATTGTAAATTAACATTTTAGAGAGAACTCAGTCGACAAAACAAAGGAACAACTTCAGCAGCAAACGAGGTGATAGGAGAAATTTCAAAGTTTCCACAAAGAATAAATATGATTCCTTCTCTGTGAAGGCGAGTTTGGCGAGCTTTAGTTCAGCTGCTGCAGGAAACAACTTCTTTGGTATGATGTGGTTGCATAAAATAATTTTCTGTCTTATTATTGATTCTCATAGCAATTTGAAGGGGCTGATGAGGTCTTTAATTGTTGACTTTTTTTGCCTTTGCTGCTGTATGTACTGTTGCAACACATCAAATTTAAAATTAGTTTGCTAGATATGTGTCACAGTTTGGAGTAGAATAGTTTCTACCATATGCCGTAGACTTTTTTTCCCCCCTCCCTTTCTTTAGATGAAATATGCTAATCTACATCCATAATTATGATTACTTTTGTGGACTATCTATTTTCTTTGGCATGAGTTACATAAAACTGATTTATGTATGCTAATGTCAGGATTATATGGTCTGAAGACAGATGTTCATGACATCACAAAACTTGTTGATGATATATCATTGAATGATCTCCTTCAGGGCACTTATGAGTGTTCTAAATTAGGCAAAGACAAGGGCAAGAAAGCAACAAACAACACTGAAAACATTCTTCATTCAGTTAGAAAGGCTTGCTCTATTCTTCAGCCACCTAGGTCTGCGCAATTCCAGAATTTTGCTGAGATAGATAGCTGTTCCAATGAGAAAATGACCACATGTCAGTCAAGCTCTGTTTCTATTGTGGGAAATGGAGATCATGGTGATTCATCTATGACAGACTTATCTATGTCTAACAAGGTTAGTTACAAGAAGATCTAAGATAATTCTCTGGATGCAGGACTGGAGAATGTAAAACTTCTCCCTCCTTCCCTTGTGCTGTGTATGCAACCATTTTCTTTGTTTTCAAAAAGTTTTATTATTATATTTCAATCTTACATCACCTTGCGAGCCATTTGAATTTATCAATTTATTCTGCTAGTGAAGCTAACTGAAAATTGGGGCCCACTTGTATTTCTGTGCTAGTTCTACAGATTTTCTTCTTCCCCTGATTAATTGTAGCTTTTCCTTCACAGATATTGAATGCTGAATTGCTGATTAATAGTTTTGCATTTGCTAATTCTTCCCTTTCTGGAGTTTCAGGATTCTTGCAGCAAGCCTGAAGCCTCTGCTAATTTTCTCAATTTCTCCTTTGAGCAACCTAAAGATACACTGGAACGTTTGGCACTTCCTCCACCCAAGGATTTGGAGTCTTTGCTTCTTGATGCAGCCAAACCGGCTATATCTTCAAGGAATGCTTCTGATCCACGCCCAGGCAAACAAGCATGTCGCCGACCTAGCTTGTCACCTTTTCCCTGGTCACACACATTTAATGGCAATTGTAGAAACAATTCTGATGCTACTAAGCTTTTAACGAGTAGGAGCACATGCCAAGGGAGATGGGTGAAAGTGGGGAATAGTTTTGATTCTCTTGGGACTGTCTCTAAGTGTTTGACAGATTTGGAGTCGTTGACCTATGATGATTCCCTAGTTCCTTCATGTGGACCAAAGCTCGCTATCCTAGAAAATAATATTTCTCCGTCTACATTTGTTCCTCAGTGCAATTGGGGCTCATTAGGATCAGTAACTTCTATGACAACCCAGGCTTCTCTTAGCAGCACTTTTGTGAATGGTTGGTTTCTTTTGGTTGCTTTCTTGAGACTTGAATTTATCTCAAACATATCAAACCCTTTAAATAACTTTAATGAAGTCATTTTTCTTCCCAATGCAGAATCTGGAGATGACCTGAGAAGTCATGCAAAAGGTACGATTCAAACTGCTATTAATTTGCTTATTGTCTTGAAGAATATAGGTTTGGCTACAATTTGTTGCTTTCTGTGCATGCACATGCACAACCATGTTCTGCATAAGTGCTGCGTGTGGTTAGACTAAGTCTGACTCCAGGAATTTGATTGGCTTGTTTTAACATTCTTTCATTTTTTTTTTCTCTCTGACAGTTGAGCAATGTCCAAGACTGTTGGATGCAGCTCAAACCTTGTATGACATTTCCACCTCTGTCTTGAGGCTAAACAAAGATAGCATTAATAAGTGGCCAAAGAAACCCTCGCAGAAGGTTATGAAAGCTCGCAAATCAAAATCAACCGAGAAACCTGAAAATATATTCACTTCTTCGACTTCGATTATGGGGTCCGGTCAGACAGCAAGAAGTAGCATGGACCATACATTGACATTGAAGAGACCGAAACTCTCAACTGAGAGCAAGAGGGATCTCTTGCATATGAATGGTGTGAGGAAGGGGCAAATAAATTGGTCAACACCTAAATCAAGCAGATCTTCGCCGAACAAATCAGTAAGAGACTCAACAGCCTACCTTGTTAAGCCATCATGTACGATGCCACCATCTGCAAAGGTGGTGAATAGAGCATGCAATGGGCAACAGAAGTTCCGTAAATTAATGCGGATGGATTGGAACAGGTAATTTGACAGGCGGGACTGAGACAAACATCATCCTTAAATTCTGGGGATTTTCCAGTGCTGCCAGACTGGGTTGGTGTACATACTGGGGGGGTGGGGGGGCGGGGGGGTTGGGGTGTTCTTGTTGTAGGAAGGTTGGATATTTGTTGTAACTGTTCATCTTAAGGGGTGAACAATCAGAGATGTTGTAACATTAAGTAGACGTTTAGTTTACAGCAGAGAAATTCTTTGCCTTGTGTAGATCATTTGAAAGGCAATAGAAATTTCAATTTCTTCTTCACTACTTAGACTACCAAAATGGATGATTGCAGAACCATTTTATCGTTACAGACGCAAAAGTAGATGGTCCAATGGCTGCTTTAGGTGCTGTATTTTTTTTTTTTTTTTTTTTTTTTTTGAACAACAATAAAAGAGTTGAAAGAGAAACCTACAAAATTCCATTTCTTTATTTGAATTATTAGATTTGAAGCTCACGAGTTTCATATGGGGATGTAGCTCAGATGGCAGAGCGCTCGCTTAACATGCGAGAGGTACGTGGATCGATAGTAATCATCTCCATAGTCTTGGCATTTTGTGCTTTTCAAATTATTAAGACATGGGCTGAAACTTGAAAGCCATTTCACCAAGAATATTTATCTTTTTTTTTTCCTCATTTACTCCTTAGAACTTAAAAAGGAAAAGAAATCAAGAGAGGGCCTTTCAAAAGCAGCCCTATTCTTTATTTTCTCTTTTTCTTTTTGACCAAAATTCAGAACTCAAATCTTTGAAAAGACTAAATCTGGACACTTAGAAGTTAGAACTCTTGCTTTAAACTAATAGCAATAACCCTACACTACACTACACTACACAACACAACACCTTCTTGTTCTTCCCCTTTCCTTTTTCATTTTCTTCTTTATTTAGAACTCTTGCTTTAAGCTGATAGCAATAACCCTACGCTACACTACACAACACCTTCTTGTTCTTCACCTTTCCTTTTTCATTTTCTTCTTTATTTTTTCCCCTTCAAATAAAAAAAAATCTTAACTTGTAAAAGTCAGAGAGAAAAAGAGCATGAGCAGAAGCAGTTTTTTCACCATTTTTTTTTTCTCTCTCTCTCTCACTAAAACATAGGCAAACACAAACTATTCTAATTAAGTCCATAAATAAACCTGATAAAAAATTTAACAAAAATATTTGCATATTATGAAAACATTTGATCCAACAGCAATACAAGAGCCATAGCAAATCCAGGATCAAACCCTGGCTGTACGACTAATAAAAAAACTTCTAATCCAAAAGAAACTCCACCCACCATTGCTTCTTTCCTCTTGATCTCTGCCACTACTTTTCTTGATTCATCCATCACTTTACATGATCTATGTGCATAAGAACCTTCAATCACATATGAATAATTCCTTTTCTCAGCGGTACTGCTACCTCTATAAACATATGCAAGAACATTGTCATTTACTATGCTGATATGTTTCTTCACATTCCAAATTGGCTTCTTAGTCAATTGTGCTGTTGTCGTTGAACTGCATCTACCCACTTCCCCTTCATACACAATCCAACTAACTCCCAATCCAAGCTTCTGCAAAAAGTTAGGCACTATTCATATATCAAAATAAATCTGAATGATCTACTAAATCCATCAAATCCGATATTTAATTATATACAGTTATCATAAAAATAAATAAATAAATAATTACCTTGCGATGATGCATTGTGAGGACGGATTTTCCTGAACCATCCATGAGAATGAGTTCATGGGGATGAACAATATAATTTTCAACACGATAAGCTAAATCCCCATGTGAGTTAATCACTGTAAATCCACTGCAATTAATTATAAGCGACTTTCTCCAGACTGTTAATGATGTGCACGTCCCATCTGTATTCTTGATCTCATTTTCTTGAAGATTACTATGTTCTTGATCATCATGGACTGATCTTGACAAAGATTTCAAGAAAAAGAACTTCTTCATAATATACCCTTTTCTTTAAAAATCAGTATCTGACTCTCTCTTTCTGTCTCTCTCCCTCTTCTACAGCTTCCTGACGAGACAGTTATTTATAACCTTACATAGAAATGTCTAATAATGTAAAAAAAGAATTATTGTGATATTTTTATGCTTTGCTTGTAGAAGGGAGACATACGCGCATATGGTGGCGTGGCCATTGTGAATGCTAGAAGAAAAATATAGTGTAATTTTCCTAGTACTGTACACATATCTTACCTAACTGGGTGTGTTTTGTGTCTTGTTTTATAGAGTCATTGTATTTATGTGTGTGATTAAGAAACATAAACAAGACTTCGGTGTTGTTTTTGGGTGATTTATTGAAGTTTAGTGTTGGAATTCATGACACGTGTGGCCATGTTATTCCTAATGTTGGTGTCTTAAAATTCCAATTCTTCTCTTCTTTTTTTTATGTCCAGTAGAAGTTAGGTTTTTTTTTTTTTTTTGGCATACATGCAATAAGGAGAGAACATCAACTAAGGGGCGCCAGGTTTCGAATTCAAAACTTCGCAAGTGCCCGTATCAAGGCTTTGACCATTTAACAAAAGCGTTGCTGACAGTAGAAGTTAGGCTTTAGTAGTTATTAATTTCTCTAATCACATAGTGGAAGAGAAGGTAAAATTCATGAAATAATTTTGTTTAAGCAAATATAATTTAGGTTCCACCCTATATTATATCAATAAATAATAAAACTATAAATTTATAATATAGTATTAGGCATAATATATATATGACTCTCTATATTTATTAGTTTGACACTTTAACTTATTGTTTTACTATTTTAACACTTGAATTTGGCTAAAATGCACTAGTTTATACTAACATGATGATATAATGCGTCTATCACTCCTATACTTTTCACTGTTTGTCAATTTGACACCTCTACTTGTAGTTTTTGGTAAGTCAAACCCTTATGATGTGTCATATGCTGATTCGTTATTTCATGTCACGTGTGTTGATATGAGTTTCAAAATTATATTTTAGCCAAGTTAATGTGTGAAAATAACAAAAACTATAAATTGAGGTGTTAAATTGACAAAAAATAACAAATATAAAAGATCATATATGTATTACGTCTATAGTATTATGAAACATATTATATCATCCATTTATTACTATACAGTTCGTAATTTTGATCTAACAGTCAAATTGTTATGGATATAATGAAAAAATCTAGTATCGAATCCTTTTATCTTTCTTGTTCTCATAATTTATAATAGCGAAAAAAATTTATTGCTATGTATAGACCTTGAACTAACATTTGACTTTTTTTTTTTTTTTTTAACAAAAAGTAACCAAGAAACTAGTAAATTGAGGCCTCAAGTTTGTGGGTAAAAAGTTGAACATCTACTATCAGAAGAAAATGAAAATCAACTTCAAAACATGTTGAATTATGATGTCGTAGTAGTAGATCATAGGTTGGCTAACAAAAATCAATTTTGTTTTAAGGATCTGTAATTAAATTAACCTATGAGATAAGTTCAATGTTTGTTCTTCTTTTAAGTCAATTCTAAGACTCGTGTAAGGTTATCAAAATATGGAAGAAATTAGTCGGTGAAAATGAAATTCCATGAAAAGATTTTAAATTCGAATTCAAAACTATAAAAATTCAAATGTCTCTTGGGAAACATTTAGTTGTTTTTAGTGCTTAGCTATCCCCTATATATCTTTTAAATCATGGGATAGTTGTTGGTTTTTTTCTGTAAATAACTGATATGTAAAATTTATTAAATTTTAATAAATTCGGTTTAATTTAGATACAATTGTAAAAATAGTAAAAAAATTTCGATAATTTTTTCGATAATTTACTTGTGTGATGGGTAAACGCAAATTTCTATATGATGGATCAACTCCTTGAAATTGAATAAGGTATAAAGATATTTATGGTGATGTGTGGTAAAAAGAGTGTTCTTATTATATGTTTCATACATGTTTGGTCAATGATAAATAATTAATTAAGGTATGTACGACCTTGATGCTGGCATCTATTATAATTATAACAACCACAGTTCCCACAGTGTTCTCTTTGAATACGTCTTTCCTCTAATCGATAAGGCAGTCAAATTAACTTCATTGCACACCTAATTCTTTTGCTTTTTTTTGTTTTATTATTATTTTTTATTCGTGAAGTTATTAATTATTTATAAAATTTTGATGGTTATCTTTTATAGAGTTTATAGTCTTTTATTATAAAATTTTTGTTAATATTTTTACAATTGGACTCAATTAAAGATCATAAAATCGATTTATGGCTAATGAACGCCATAGAGTAGATCATAAAGATTGTTGAACAAATCGTTGAGTTACAAATCAAAATAGTTTTGTCAACGCGATTGAAGAATAACGACGAACGGTTTCATATTTTTAGTGAGATTTTTTTTCGATACTTCTTGATTGTACTTCATTCATATTATATATTCATCAAGATATATTATTGATCTTTAATGAATGAAAAATTTAACTTTTCTCAAAAAAAAAAAAATTGTTTGCTTTTTTATTTTCCTTCAATTGACTATATTGCACATACACTTCAATTAGTAAATATTTTTTTATATTTATATTCTTATTTCTATGTACCGGTGCTATTTACACTATTCAATTTAAAAGATAAATACTTTAATTAAAAACTAATTTTTTATTCATATTTCGTATTCCATATTTTTGTATATCTATCCGTACAACCTAAATTATTGAAGATTATATTTGCAATAGCCCATACATACATGTTCATTACGTGCATGATTTGGTCACTTAGTATCAACTTAGTTAATTCTCATGACACAAATTAGATCTTAGATTTCTCTTCTATACATTTAGTTTACCTTAAAATTAAAATAAAATGGAATTCGAATTATAAATAAATGATAAAAACTCTAAATTCTTTAAATAAAATTTTAGAATTCAAATTTCATATATGAAATACCAAATTTCAACAAAATTTCTAAAATTCGATTTAGATTACTTAAAATTTTTATGGTTATTAGATACTAAAAATTATTATATAAAAAATTCAAATCAGTGGGTACTTTTTTTTAAAAAAAATAACAAATTTTTGTTTCTACGGCAAGAACCTTTGCATAATCATAAGCATATATTCAAACATGTCCACCCTAACCAAGCTGTTAATTGTTTGCTTAATTGTCTGCGGCTCACTCTACTTGCTTCATCGATCAAATTCTACATGCTTTCTTTGACAATAATTGAACATGTGTCCTCCAAGTAGTGGCAGTTTTAAGATTAGTCGTTTCAGATGCGATTTTGTTGCCATGAACAAGCAGCCGACCATCACTGTTCTTGACACAATTTTTCTACATCTTCTTCAATAATCACTTTCTTCATTTGCTCCTTTTTTATCATTTTGGCATTGGGTTACTTTCAATTAATATGACTAATATTCTTCGGCTGATAAACATTGCTGCATATCCAATGACATTTTTACACGATCAAGGAGGGCATGTCTAGCTACTTTAGACCTAAATTCTCATCGGTCACCACCCTCCTCTACTCTAAAATCCCTATTCCTGGAAAGATTTAGTTTTCAATCAATTGTCCTAATGGAAAATTTGGTTGAATTTATTTTTTTTATTGTAAAAAAGGTTAAATAATCTTGTACCCTTTTTTTCTAACTCATTTTTATCTAGAGTATATTAAATTTTTATAAATTTAGTTCGATCCAAATAAGATTATAAAAACAATATAAATTTCTAATATTCAAATTTAAAACATTGCTTAAATAAAAGCAACTTTCTACCAACTAATTTTAATGGGTGTTGATTAAACAGTCTTGTATAGTGATATTGGGTGAAAATCATTTTATAATTTTGACAAAATTAGAATTTAAATCATTTATCTTTGTTTGTTTTGAAATAATAATATACTTATTAAATTTATTTCACTTACAATGAAAATTTTATTTAAATTTAAGTTTTATAGTATTGAGTATGTCCATTGGAATCGATTAAACTAGGACTAATTGGGTTAATGAGAGGGTAGTCAAGTGGTAATTCATAGAATTCAATTTTTATTGTTATCCATCTAAAAGGGAACACCATCTCCTATGATATAATTTATTAAAATTTAGGTTATATGACATCTTCATTAAAAAATTAGGACTAATTGGACAAATATACAGTTGATTTTTAAGAGTTTAATTACAAAACATTAAATGATAGGTATAATAAAGTAATGAATCCTTATAATTATTAGACTGTATAATAGGGGTAGCCTTCTCTTCTAATCATCATTATCAAAAATTCAAATTTTACATTTCAAAATACTCTTAGAGAAGAATTATTACTTAATTACTCTCTTATTTTCATATAAACCAATGTATTATAATAGAACACTTTGCGTCACCGTTGATGCTAACATTTAAAAAAAAAAAAAAATCAAAGTATATATTTCCTTTTTCAAAAAATAGAAGATTCTCGGAAGATTAGTCAATAAAAACCAGCCATAACAGTACAAAATGTTTAATTTAATCAAAAGTGCTGAAAGAACATAATATATATATGCAGTTTGGATTTGCATTTCTGGTTTAATCAAGCATTACGTGTTCTAATGTCACACACGTGGCCATTCATTTTTTTAGAACCAGACTATATCTATTACGTCGGTCCATTTTTTTTATATATTTTCTTACTAAATTAAGAAAAAAAATTAAAGTTTATATAATTCCTTACTAAGTTAAGAAAAAAAATTAAAGTGTTTATGACAAGGTGTCAAATTACGTTCGTACTTGTTTGTATTGATTTTTTTTTTTTTGGGTACAATGTTTGTATTGATTTGATAGAGATTATGATCATTATTTGTATGAATAAATATGAATTCAGAGAAGACTGTTATTTCTGATATGCCTCGAATTTTATTTTTTCTTATTATAAAAAAATTAATATTATACGAGGGACATATTCATCATTATATAACTTGAATTAATATAAAATTTTGATTGTTAGGGAGAAAATAATTGAATTATTTCTACTATTTAAAAGTATATAGAAACAAAAATATACATTCTAACCTCCATAAATTTTAAAATTTGAAATTGTAAATGAAATATACAATGTTCATTTAAACCAAATATACATTATTTGAATATGTAAATGAATTTCATAACTTTTAAATTTATAATCTTAAATGCTCATTATTTTTATTTTCAAAAATATCTTTATATTTAAAAGGGTGTTTTTGACTAAAATTAACAATTAATTTGAATTCTAAATTTATACCAAATATAATATAACAAAATATGGAATTTATTAATTTGAAATGAATTTTATAAACTATTCATTTAAACCAAACACACTTTATTAATAAAATTTTATTTGAAAATAAATTTTATTTTGAAATTCATTTAGAAATGAAATAAATTTTTTTGTGGAATTGAATCAAATATGATGTAAAAGATAGTGAAATTATTTCTAGACTATTGATGCATCACATTGTTGACGTTTTTTTTTTTTTTGAACAACAGTGGAATTTCATTAGATTAACCAAGAGATACAATATTTTTATTAGAATTCAAAGTGATTTCAGAAAGCCCATTACAAAGAGAAAATCTATTCTATTTGTTTCTCAACTTGAGGGAAGTAGAAACCCTTGGTTGTTGAAAAAAACACAGGCTAAACTACCAAGACTCATCAACAGTAGCTGCAACTTGAAACATTTTGTCTATCCAGACATGCTTGAACTGATCATAGTGGCTAAGTCCAGATAAAGGAATATCAGCTTCAAACTAGAAATTTTCATTATCCAAAAGTGAAAGCACTGGATTTTAAACTTCATTTGAGAAGACAACATCGGCACAAGATGCAGCTCAGAGAAAGATTGCAATCCATCTTTCTTCTCTCATATCCAAGAGTTCAAGATCCAGGTCAACCAAAAGGCAACAGATTTGTATAATTAATTGTACAAAGAACTCCACAAATTACACTGAAAAAACAACATGACTATAGATCTATCACTATTATTATTACATTTAAATACTAGAAAATAGAAAAAGAAAGAAAATAGGGGAGGGGATGATTGCTGGTTAAAAAACCAGCATTCACCTCTTGAGACCACAAACATTGAAACAATGTTACTGTTCATATAAAGAAAGAGAATAGTGAATATAAAGATCAATTATCATATTGACCATTGTTGCTTAGTTTTCTACATGGATCATTACTTGAAAACTAAATAAGCTCAGAGCTTAAAGCCCTGAACCAAAAAAAAAAAAAAAAAAAAAAAAAAAAACTACAACATTGAGTCAATTCCTCAATTTTTGAGGTCTTTAGCCTCAAAATTTAGGTTTTTTTTGTCGGGTATTATCATATAGGCAAAACACCTATTTTCCTCCCTGTACTTTTATTTTTATTTGGATTTACCCCTTGCACTATCATTTGTTCAGATTGAGTCCCTACACTTTTATTTTGGTATAGATTGAATCCTTATTTAGAATTAATCCAACTTTTATTTTTGTTCAGATTTACCCCCTGCACTATTATTTGAAATTTGATTAACTTCCAATGAGGATTCAATCTGCACCAAAATAAAAGTGTAGGGA
>CATIWK010310004.1:0-11225 GCA_949634005.1 Mallotus japonicus | reverse complement strand
AACACTAATTATAAATAATAAACTAAATAAAATATAAATAAATATTAATAAATCCTATGAAAATTAAATATAAAAACCATACAATAATTGACACTAACAAGTCTATTCCAGGGTGTTGATGAAAACCCTTTGCAACTAACCGCGCCTTATATCTGTCAATAGTGCCATCTTTCTTGGTCTTTATGCGGTACACCTATTTATGCCCAATTAAATTTTTTTTTGGATGTGGTGGCACTAGCTCCCATGTTCCATTATCCATCAAGGCTTTATATTCTTGAGCCATAGCTTCTCTCCATTCAGGTTTGGTGTGGGCTTGTTTGAAGGTTATGGGTTCGGTTAAAGGTGATGTAGGTGAGAAGAAAGTTTTGGGTTTGAGTGAGTTGGTTTGTGATCTTGTGATCATATGGTGTATGTGGGTGGGTTGGTTGGATGTGGGAATTGGAATGGTGGTAGATGACGTTGGATGTGTTGTTGTGGTTGTGGTTTGTTGGTTAGGATTAAGATTGGAAGAATTGGTTGGTATGGGTGAGGGTTGAGTTGTATAAGTAATAGAGGTAGGAGAGGTTAGTGATGTTTCGGATAAGTGAGTGTTATTTGGTGAATCGATTGGAGATGATTGATTGGGAATAGGATTCGGTAAGTGGCTTGGGAGAAGAATTGTGCTTGGAGTGGTGTCTTGGACATCAGGTGCTTGCTCTGGAGAATTGGCAAAAGGAAAAACTTGATCATAGAAAACAACATGGCGTGAGATATAAGTTTTGAGAGTGGATAAATCTAAACAAAGGTAACCTTTATGACATTTACTGTATCCCATAAAAACACACTTAGAAGAGCGAGATGAGAGTTTGTTAGAACCATAAGGCCTAAGCCATGGGTAACATAGACATCCAAAGGAATGCATAGCAAGATAATCAGGCTTTTGTCCAAACAATTTTTCGAATGGGGAAATATTGGCTAATGTGGGAGTGGGCAATCTATTAATTGTGTATATGGCAGTGTCAAAGGCATGAGTCCAGTATTTGGTGGGAATGGAAGAATGGTGAAGTAAGGACAAGGCAGTTTCAACTATGTGTCGATGTTTGCGCTTTGCCAGGCCATTTTGCTTATGTGTTTTTGGACAAGAAACACGATGGGATATGCCATTTTCAATTAAATATTTGGTGAGAGCCTGATACTCTCCACCCCAGTCTGATTGAAAAGATTTAATTGGACATTAAAAAATTTTTTCCACTAAGCGGCGAAATTAATGAATACACTTAAAACTTCTGACTTAAAACGCATGAAATAAATCCAACAATATTTACTATAATGGTCATAAAAAAGAACATAATACCGAAAACCATCAATAGATTGTACTGGGGCAGGACCCCATACATCAGAAGAAATAATTTCCAAAGGCTTAGAAGCCATTGTTGTAGACAAAGGAAAAGGCAATTTATGACTCTTACTAACATTGCATGCATGACATGCATTATTATCACTACAAAAAGGAATATGAAAACGACAAAGAACACTTTTGACAGTTGACATATTAGCATAACCAAGAACAGAGTGCCATTGAGATAAAGATGAGGCTAACAAAGCAGTAGGAGGAGAGGGTTTCTGATGAAGGTGTTCCAAGATCATAGAATACAAGCCATTGTCATTCTGGCCGGTATGCAGCGTTTCCCTCGTGTGGATATCCTTAATCAGAAAAAAGTCAGGACAAAATTCGGTTGAAACATTATTAGCACTTGTAAAGGCAGAAATAGATAATAAGTTAGAACAAGAGTAAGGAACACGCAAGATGTAATCAAATTTAAAAATATTATCATGAGAACGATAGAGTGAAGAACTTGTGTGAGTTATGGAAAGAGATTTACCAGTGCTAATTTTAACCGCATCAGTACCCTGATAATCAGATTGAAGAGTGAGATTAACAATATCAGGGGTCATGTGGTGAGTAGCACCTGAGTCAAGTATCCACAATTGAGGATTCAAATGAGAGGAAGTGTGGGCAGCAAGGTGAGATGTTGGCCTAATGGGTGGTGAAGGCAGTTGTCATTGTTTTTGGCGAGGGGAAGGGCATTGAGGGGCTATGTGTCCAAAACCGGAGCAGTTGTGACATTGGAGATGAGAATAATCTGAAGTGCTTAATGATGACGTCGTGAAGGATCGCATGGATTGCCAACCACGACCACGACCTCTGTTATTGCGACCACCACGACCACCCCGTGTAGAGAAAAATTGGTGACCTCCTCTTGATGCATCTGGAGATGCTGAAGTGACATAGAAAGCTGAAGGAGGAACTTGTTGTGTGGAAGAATTAATAGCAGCGATATCGTCTTCTTCACAAAGGAGAAGACCATAGAGTTCATCACCGGTCATATCATCTTGTCGTTGTTGGACAGATCAAATAAAGGGTCGATAAGAGGAGTCCAATCCATTTAAAAGAACCTGTACGATATCTGCTTTAGAGACAGAATTGCCTAAGGCTGAGAGCTGATCAAACATGGATTTGGCCTTTTGAGCATACTGAGCAATGCCTTCTGCAGGATCTTTGCTTAATCTGAAAAAAAGAGATTTAATGGTTCTTGCCTGTGATTTAGAGCCGGAGGCATATGTGGTGGCGAGTTTATTCCAGGCGTCAAGAGCATTTGTAGCGCTGACAATTTGTGGGACAAACGCTTCAGAGACAGATCCAATGATCCAACTTAGCACTAACTGATCCTGCCTATACCATGTGAGGAACGCCAGATTTGGTTGGTCGTTTAAAGTGACAGGAGGTGCTGCTTTGGTGCCGTCAATATGGTCGACGAGATCATAAGTGCGTAAAAGAGGTAGCAATTGAGCTCTCCATAGTAAGTAATTAGAGGCATTGAGTTTAATGGGCAACTGATGAGCGATGGTAGGCAAAAAAGCAATCGCCGGAGAAGAGGAGCTGGTAACTGGAACAACAGCAGTATCGGTTGCTGAATTGGTAGCCATAGTAAAAGAAAGAAAGAAAAAAAAAAAGAAATAATAAGAGGGAATGGTTGTTAGACCTTAATTCCGCTCTGATACCATGAAGATATTATATGAGTGAATAATGAATTGTATATTATTCAGTATGGTAAACGTTACATATATACAAGCAGAAGAGATCAGTACAAGAAACGTATTTGAGTACAAGTGAAACACTACTGTATACACAAGCCTGTGACATGGTTATCTATCCCTTATCAATGTGTTGTATAACAATTTAGAATATATACGAAGTACTGAATGATACACATTTTTCTGACTAGAATTGTAAATGGCTCGTGTATGACTTCTATGCCTCATACCTCCAGACACAGTGATGGGTGTGTCATTATATAAGCGTCTTATATAGCATATAGACTTTTTAAAATCGAATGATGCATGGGACTGCATATATGTCTTAAAGATTATTGACCTATTTTGACAGGTGAATCATGCCATCTTCCTTGAGAGAAATTTGATGTTTTGCTAATGTGCAAGTTCTATATGTAACCTCTTTGTGATTGATGTTCTTTACAGCAAAGATCATTGTTCATGCAACATCATTTTCAATGTCTGTTACAGCCTGGAACATTCTTTTATCATTTGAATTATCGCCCGGTACCATTCCGGAAGAGATAATAATGTGACCGAAACAGAAATCAAACTGAAAGATTTTTCAAATATAAGCTTGAAAGATTGCATTTTTAGTTGCAACAGAGATCATTCTGCAGGAAAATTCTGCAGAGATGATGATCCCGCAATTGCCCTTAAAAATGCAATGAATCCCTTCATTTCTTCCCTCTTCTAATGCAAATTTTGTTTGTGTAAAAATAACTTCAATTATTTCTCAACTAATTGATACATAATGACTTGGTAGTTGGTTCAGTGTAGCTGCTCTCCTTCAAAATTAATGTCAGGCAACATATAAAAACAAGAAGAGGAATTTGATTAACAGGGTAGCAGAATTGCTAATGAATCAAAACCCCCTCTATAATGCAACTCTTCCATGGAGATTTCCAGGATGTAACCTTAACAACCACAATTAATGATAAAGTTTACAATCATGTAACATTTGGTCTCAAATCAAACTTTCTTGTTAGTTTTCAATAGGCATCAAAGCAGAAGTTTATAATTAGTCAAAGCCATTATTACTATAAACAGCTAGAAGTGCTTGCCTGCTTTTTGAGGGTTCACTTTCTTTCTTCTTTAGGAATCAGGACAAAAGAAAGACAAAAAGAATGCTGAAGGAATCAGGACAAATGAAAGAGGAAAAGAATGCTGAATCAATGCTACTGAAATTGTACAACAAACACCTCCTCTGCTTATCAAAGAAAACAAAGCACCCCTTCTCCGTCCATCAAGTAAAAGAAGAGCAGCAAGCAAACCCCCTTAAGAGTTTCTTTAAATAGCAGAAGGACAAAAAAATGGCTGAAGAGAAGATTGTGAGATTTTGTTCAAGTTCTCCTCTCGAAGACCGACCTGTGCCATCTTTCTTCAAAGTAATTTTTGACAGAACTTTACAAGAAAAGAAAATGGTAGTAGCTCTTTTCTTTCCTATACCTGCCTTTTTTTTTTCTTCTTGTAAATGCAATGAATCTTTGGTCTTTTGTTCTTGATCTTGGCTGCAGTTATTTTTTATTCTTGCCTTTTTTATTATCCTCTTTTGGTTGTTGTTTATGATCTGCTAACAGAAATCTGGAAAACCAGTTAAGTTTCTTGTTTTTAAAAGCAAATAGAGAAAATGACCTTAGCCCTCAAAATATTTGCTGTTTTCTTTAATAATTAAAGAAACCTTAACGATACGAAAAATACCAAGACTACAACACTGATGCCTCAAACAATCAACAACAATGCAAAAAAAGAGCAGCAATGAGATACCGCAATCAAAACACTTGCTTGACTCAAAGAAAAAATAAAGGATCATCTGCTAAAAGAACAAAGAGCTTGCAAGTGAACCAGGCAATTTCACAACACACAGTAGGATTTCTGGTCACATTATAGGCTTTATCCCATACTTCATTAGAGAACTTGCACCTGGAAAAGCCAGTGGTGAACCACATCTTCTGTAGCTTCATGACATGTCTTTTGGTTCATCTAAGCTTGATGCATTTTCTTATATAGTTATAATCAAACTTCATTAGCAACTTGCAGATGATTCCCCTCCCGTTTTCGAGGGACTACAATGATGTTTTCTTGGATGAAGCTAACCTCATTGTCCCAAATTGTCATGCCTGGAAAGTGGGATTATCAAAATCAGATGATGCAATTTTCTTTGATCAGAACTGGAGTGACTTTATGGAGCATTACTCAATCCATAAAAAACACATTCTGATTTTTGACTTCAGAGGTTCCTCCACTTTCCATGTGCGCATATTTAAACCCTCTGGCTGCGAGATGCACTACCCTTCCAATGCAACCCGAAAAGAGCCTGAAGACAATAATATAAGCTCAATTAGGCTTAAGGGTAGAGCTAGGAATTGTGACTTTGTTGATGGAGAATGTAGCAAGAGGCCTACCTCATCAAAAAAGCTTAATCAAGGAACTGGAGAGCATGGCAAAAATGTTGCTTCTTCTGTGAACACAATTCAGCAGAACCTTAAACCAACCACCAAGCAAAGTAAGATGCAAGTACACACATTAGTACATTAAGCTAAATCTCGTAAGCTCTTTTATATAGTATTTACATTGCTCTTGTTACTTGCATGTCCATTCAATGCAGATGAAGCTGAAGCTGCAATGAATTTAACATTTTATTCATGTAATGATCAAGGCCCTACCTGTGGTAAGAAATGTATAATCCAGAATGAGGTTGAAGAAGGAGATGATAGCTCTATTGATATTAGAATTCTATCCCCATCTAGTAATTCTTTGGAAAGCTACGTCTGCGATGCAATTGCAACTAAAGGAGAACCCAGCAAAAGGCTCCCTCCAGCAGGGGAGAAACTTGGGATGAAAAAAAGAAGCAGAGGTGCAGCTTCTGCAACAAGCCCAAATTTTAGGCGCCACTATGAAACAAGGAACAAAATGAGAAAGATGGAGCAATTGGCTGAATTATCATATGTTAATGCTAATAAACACAGAATGTCTTGCTCACACGAGGTTAATGAATTGCAGGACATTGATACGTCTAAAATTACATCTGGTAAACTCTTTAAAACATTTACATTCTCTTTTTGCTGTTCTTTATTTTATTTTCTAAAATAGTGAATTTGATAAATTTAGGTGAAAATCAGTTGGAACCAAAATGTGAAGATATATAAATTGTTACACATGAAACATTTAGGTTTTCGAAGGTATCTTCTGAAAGTAAGAGGGCAATCCATGCTGCTAGAAAGTACAACCCAAAACATCCATCTTTCATGGTCATGTTGTGTGCATCTAATTTCTTTGACTGTGGAGTGGTAAGCCTTTATGTAGGATATGTTCTTGAAGTTCTCCAGTTTTGCCATTGAAATAAGCTTTCCTGTAATGATTGTCTTCTTCATTTCTCTTGTTTTCTTAATTATTTTTGCAGTCTGTGCCAGCGAGATTTTCTGGAAGGTATCTTAGTGGTGCTTCCACTCCCAAATGTATAAAAGTTCAAGTTTGTGATGGAAGAGAGTGGACAGTTGGCATCCGAAAAAAACCTGGACGCCTGATGCTTGGAAAGGGATTTACTGCATTTTGCAGAGAAAATAGTCTGAAGATTGGAGATTTCTGTGTATTTGAGCTGATAAATAACAATCCAGTGACAGTGATGAAAGCCTCTATTTTCAGCAGTTTAAGATGATTGTCCTGAGAACTGATTGCTTAAGGTAAGAGCTACTTTGAACTGATTTACCTGAATTTTTTATTAATTCTGGTTGACAGTCATAGTTTGACAGTTTACTAATTCGATTTTTTTGAAATGGAATGTGTGGTCATGTTCTGTTCTGAATTGACATACTGCTGATGAAACTTAATACAAATATATATAGAAGTCTTGATATATTGCCTGTCATTGAATTACTTGTCTTGTACAATCAACTAAATTACAAAATACATACACTGTTATTGGTATGATTTTGCATTTTGTGCAGATCATTGAAGGCACACAAGCTCACGGTGGGTATAAAGCTTCTATTGCATTATTGCAGGACGCTGATGGATCCCCAGGATTTCTCTTTTGCTTCTTGCAATGTGTAATAGACAGTCTAAAAGATTATAAAAGAAAGCACTTCCATATAGAAGAAGAATGTGTATAGCTTTTTGGTTTTTACTAATATATTATATGGTGAAGTAGGGATGCATGTAGTGAACTATCATGCCATGTTAAAGTACCATGTTTATGAGGGAAATTTCATATAATTATCAAATATTTCACCATCTCATTAGTTTTTTTTTTTTTTCCCTGGTCTTAGTTGACACAAAACAATACCTGGTCTTAGTTGAGATAGACTATCTTCACAAGACTTAAGAACAACATTTACCTCAAACTATGAAAAGAAATTGAAAATGAATCATCATATTTCAATAGCTAAGACTTATTAATATTGTATCTCTATGGATTAAGAATCTGGCTCCACCAAGTCTATCTCTGGATCCTGTTAACCTCTGTTGAGCCATCAAAATCTTTTCATTATCTGAACAAATTCCATATTCTTGGCATATTTTTGTGTTAATGTCTAATGAGTACGAGACATTAGTTTGTCAAAACTAGGATGATTGGTAGTAAAGCAGTCAAACAAATCAATTTTGGTTAGTTTTTGACTGAAAAAATTGGACCCTGTTGCTCCATATAATCTGAACTAGGCACGGACCGTCGGTTTACGGTTCCAAGGATAGGAGAACCAAATCGGAATTGGTTCAAAGCTGGTTCCAGTTCCAAACCAATTTGATTCAGTGTAATTTTTTTATAATATATTTAAAAAATTAATTTTTAGGACAAATAAATTACATTAAAATTGAAATAAAAATTTATTATGGAATTTTAATCAGGTAATTTTTTACTTAAAAATTAAAATATAAAAAATAAAAAATTATACTTGACTTTGACTAATTAACTTAAAATAAATTAACTAGTTAACTTGTGACAAAAAATTCAAAAAAGATAGAAATAAAATTATATTAAGTTAGTTTATATATAATATTTGTTCAAATAAAAAAATTTACAAGTTGAATTAATAAATTTAAATTAGAAAAATAAAACTAAAAAAATTAAAGGGCTTGAACTTAATTTTCTTACCAAAAATTAAGTTGTCTACGTATCCTCTTGGGATATAGAGGAATCAAAGCCTACGTAGTTCTCTTACCTTTTTAAAAAAATTAGGCCCCTTTTCACCTTAAATAATTACTCACTTCCAATACCGAATGTTAAATTTCCCGTTTCTGAAGTCAAATAAATTTTCATTTTCATCGCTTTGAATTTCTTGTTGTCTTAATGTCACTCTTGACCAATCATCCATGCATGTTTGAGCCTCCAATGATTCGGGAGCCATGGATGATCGAGTCTCATCCAAAATATTTCCTCCTACACTAAATGCTTGTTCAACAGCTGCCATTGAAACTGGACTTGAAAAAATTTATTTAGAAATTAGTGCAAGGGTTGGAAATTATGTTGATCATTTGCATGATCAATCTCTCGGTTTTGATTTTAACAAACAATTTGAAGTACTAACAATTTACTTTAAGTATGTATTAGCAATAGAACTTCAAGCATTTAATCTCTCAAGCTTAAGATAGTCTCTTCAACTTGAAGATTTGGAATCAAACCCATTTGAAGACTTGTAAAACTCTCATGAAGATATCTATATCCTAACTCATGCCTCATAAGGATCCATGAAAGTTTCTAACTCAATTGGATGCAAAATGAAGCTTCAAGAATCAAGTTCTCAAAGGCAGAATTGCTCTTCATGAGCACACCTCCTGATTGTGAGGGTGCTCACGAGCACAATAAGCTGCAGACAATGATTCAAACAACAAGTCTACGCTCCTCATTATCAACCCTCACGAGCAGGTCACAATCATGAGGCTCCCCAGACTCCTCTCTAATAGCTACTTAAAGCTGCAACGACTATAAAGTTCAAGGCTCATGTTCAGGAGCCTCCCCTCACAACCATGAGTGGCACCTCGATTGTAAAAATTTGAAATTCATTAATTAAAGGATGAAGAAGTTTGAGAATGGCATTAATGATCTCCAACAAACATTTTTTACTCCCAAGATATATATACAAGCTCTGGAACTTCATTTAAGTGGTAAGACAAATTGGTTGAGAAATTTAACACTTTGAAATTCTCCTTAAGCTACTCAATTAAAAAAATCTCTTTGTATTTGAGTGTGGGTTGTGTGCTAATATAGTTCTTTTCTTCTTCTATTTCTTAGGTTGAAAAAGGGAAGTAAGGAGTTAATACCAGTCATTGGTGGTTGAGTGTGCACCTTAAACACTTGAAATCTTATTGTGGTTAGAGCTTAGCCTAGAAAAGCTTATTGCATTGTAAAGGTTAGAGTTGAGCTTCAAAAACTCTTATGCCTCAAAAACTTTTGTGAACTCAATCTTAATCAATAAGATTGGTGTGGATGTTCAAAATCCTAACTTGTAGATAAGTTAGGTGGAGAGGTAGATTCAATTTATGAATCAAACTCCTTAAATCTTTGAGTTCTTGAATCTTCTTCTTGTTCTTTTTCATTAATCTTTGCTAATCTTACAATTAAGTCTTAATCTCTTTAAAATTATTGATTTGCCCGATTCACCCACCCCCCTCCTCTGTGGCCTCTTTCAATGTATTTTGGTGTTGACTCCACCATTCAAGGACCGAAATTTTTTTTTTTTGGATTTGCTACTCACCAAACTCAAAAATAGTGGTTAAATAAATGTCAATTTCGAGAGATGAACCACATGATCCTCAAGGTCTTTTTTACCTTCACAACAAGACCCGGTCACTAATACCAATTTTTTCTTGTTCATCTCCCACTTGACTAGTAGGAAAAGAAGAAAAGAAGAACCAATATTTACACTATCTTTATATTCATTAAATAATTCTACTAATATTTTTCTAACATTATTAATTATGATTCTATATCTATATCATTATCTTCCATAATACCTAAACATCCATAATATATACTTAAATAATCATATAAGCCATCTATTTTAATATTAGGATAAAAAACACATACAATAAGATTAATTAATGGAAGGATAATTGCTATCTTCCCCTGTATTTATGCCTAATACACTACTTCGTCCCTGACATTCTAAAAATACATTTATTAGTCCTTCTATTTTGCTCAGTTATACTCATTAGTTGTTCTGTAAGGACTTTTGACAGTCAAACAAAAAAAAGTGGTCAAATAAGGAAAATCAAATGGAAATGTCAAAATTACCCTTGGAAGAATTGCTAAAACACTAAGTTCAAAAAAAAATTTCTTCTCCCAACAACCTCCGTCAAACCGCCTGTAACCCACGATGCCGCCTCTCCCTGCAACCCACAATGTCGCCTCTCCTCTTACCTCCTCTTCTAGAGACCAACACTACAAACAACCATTGTTGCCTCTCATAACTACCGCCGCCTCACTGCCACCCAATCATTATCGTCTCTCTACCGTAACACCACCGTTGCCTCCATCTCTTAAAACACCATAAATAACGCCCCTGTACCACCATCGAACCACCTACTTCACCACCATGTTGGTTGATAAATACAAACTTTCTGAGAATTATGCTAAGGAGTTTGCAGAATTCCTCTGTCCTCTTCTCGATTTTACACCAGAGAAGCAGCCCGCTGCTCAACAATGCCTGCAACATCCATGGCTCAACCTCAAAAGTTCTACTCAGACAGGGATGGAAGAAACTAACGTGGAAAAGTTGCAAGTTAGGCTGGGCAACCTTCAACTTGCAGTGCGTATGTGAATATGGGATCTGAGGTGTTTCTGCACCATTTTCAAGTCCCTCCCTCCCCCTATATAGATATTGATTGATTTTATTTTTTCGATTTGTTACAATTTTTTTGTGCCCATGGTTTGTTACAATTAATTGATTATTGTGAGAAAAGACATGAGGGAGAGAAATTAACTGTGTTAATAGGCTCAAATTTGGGGTTGAGGATTTTATGGTTCATTTTTCCTTTAATTGCAATATAACTTGTGTTATTGTTGAATTGATATTGATACGGGTATGGGTTTTTCCAATAATTGTTGATTATTACAACAGATTTTGGGTTTAATGATGATGCCAATGGTATGATGGTGGAACTGGTATTGATTTGATGACAATGTATTATTGATG
>CATIWK010309970.1:0-10520 GCA_949634005.1 Mallotus japonicus | reverse complement strand
CTAATTTGGAATTAGAATCAAAGTAGAAAAGGAAGTCTATTATTACCAAAACTGTTTTGGTAAGAGAAACCCTAGATAAGATGTATATATAAATATCTCATTCTCTAGGGTTTAGGTTAAGCCACATTTTCCTTCTTCCTCTACTGCTTCTTATGGGAAAAACACATAGAGAGAAAAAGTGTTGTGTGACAACAAAGGTTCTAGCATACCTACTTTGCTTTGGATCACCTTGTTCGTGTGGATACCGTAGAGGGCATGATCTTTTGATGACGTCTCAATCTGACAAAGGAATACGTAACTTGAGGTAGGGTGTCACCGGTATGAACCCCCTCTCTTCCTTCCAACGCTCTTGCCTAGAAATCGTCTTGGTGAGTTTTGGAAAACCCTCTCAATCAATCTAGTTTGAATTACATGGATCCGGGTTATGGGTTTTCGTAGTTAAAAGTTTTGTTTTTCCGCTGCGTTATAAATCACGAAACCCAACAAATCCGATCGAATTAAAACAAGGATCCTTGGAAGATATAAAAAGTGAATGTCGGTGGTGTGAATTTTGATAGCTTAAGATAATAGTAGATTCATCTTGGTATTCACAGAATCTATTATTATTTGGTTGAATTCGGCGGGTTACAAAGCAAGAAATGGAATTGGGATTAGATATTAGAGAGTACAGTGCTTCGACACTAATTTGCAACAAGCCACAAATTCAGGTTTAAGAAGAAGATTGCAGAGGTAGAAGATTTCCTTAAAAAAAAAAAGGGAAGACTGCAAGCGTTATATATATAAAAAAAAAGATGTGTTTTCACACGTGTGAATGGACCTTGTTCCATATTGCAATATGGACAGGGGTCCATTATATAATTTACCGCCGCTGTCACTACCGCCGTCACAAGACTGCTAATGTGGAACAATGTTGTTTTTGGGCTTAGCTTTAGTTATAGCCTTTCATATTGTAAAAAGCCCAAATGTCAGAATGTACTGGATTTCTAAAAATGTGTAGGCATATCAGTATGTAATGTTAATTATCTAATAAAAATACTTTCCTTTTGGTAAAAAAAAAAAAAAGTATTGAGAGTTCATAATGTCTCTTATTATATCTTTTTGTTTTATGTACTTTATTTCAATTTTTCATTTAATAAATAAAAATATCCGATTTCTTTTTTAAAAAAAATTAAATTTTTCATTATAGTTTTTACCTTTTATAGGGTGTCATATCTTTATGAATTTTAAATATCTCTTTGTTATAAAAATTCTGTTAATATTTTTGTAATTAGACTCATTCAAAGATCAAAATGTCGATTTATGATTAATTGAAATATACGGATCATCAAGTTGCATATTAAAAGAAAATCTATCGATGCCATTAAAGAATAAAGACAAAAATTTTGTGAAATTTTATTTTAGTACTTTTTATTGTACTTTTATTTATATTATCATTTTATTAAAATGCATTCTTAATTTTTACTAAATGAATGATTTATTTTTTATTAAAAAACCTATCATAATTATTCAAAATTTTTTGCTTAGCGATAAGTAGGGATGTAACCGAGTCGAGCCGAGTTTTGATTAGTTTAGGCTTGGTTCGTTAATAATCGAGTCGAGCTCGCTATGTTATTTGGTGTTCACAAGCTGAACCTAGCTTAAACGAGCTTAAAAAAAATTTAAAAATATAAACTATAAATTAAAATTATACATTAAAAATTAAAAATAAATCATTTACTAAATAAGTTATAATATATTTAATAAAAAATTATGATTTTATTTTAATAATATATTTTCTAAAATATTTTATACAATATGAATTTATATATTATATATCTAAAATCAAATTATTAAACTTTAAAATTACGGGTTGGTTGGCGAATTTTTATTCGATTTTGTTTGTGAGTTTCATGAGTCTAACTTTTATACAGTTTGAGCTTGACTCATTTATTAAATGAGCTTTAATATATGAATTTAAACGAGTTTCTATCAAGTTAAACATTGATCTGCTTTACAGCCCCAGAGATGAGCATGTTTGGCTTGATTCAATTTTAAAATAAGAAGAAAATGAATAAACCAAATAATATACAAAGACATAAACGAAATTGAATAAATTACTTTTGGCGTTTGATTGATTGGCCTTTTATTTTAATTAAACCAAACAATTTTAAAAAAAAAATCATAAATTTGTAGTTATATAATTGGTATGTTTAACTATTGTATTCATCCAAATGAATTCAGATTGAGAACTGAAAACCAAAATATAATAAAGTTTGTAATTGAATCAAAATTATGTTGCTAATTTAATTCGAGGTGTGAATGATGCTATAAATTGTCAACACAGGTCCCATGGAAGAAGAAAAATGGTGTCATAAAATCAAGCAAGCTGAGACAAGCTTGGAGATTGGATTATGAATGCATTAACTTGCAAGACCCCACATTTTTCTTCAGTTCTACAAGTTTAAAATTAAATTTTTTACTTAAAAAATGTTGAAAGACAAATCAACAAAAATTTACCATCAGCAGCACAAATGAAATAAATGAATCTTGTCTGTGACAACTATTATGCTCCTCAAATGAAAGTACTACCTCTGGAATAGAAAGTTTCCTGTAAAATATTTATCAATAGATGATGAACTTCTTGGACCTTAAAAGTACGGAAGGGAACTCTTCAACAGCAGATGTCTAGAGACTCAGTACTTGATAATGAACCACTCCACATGGAATGCTGCCCTGTCTAGAGCAACTGCAACATGACTGCTACCTTGTAACCCCACTGAATTCACTTATTCGGCAGATGCATGCGAGCTAGAAAGATTTCATTGTTGGAGGATCATCAAACTTCAGTAATCACATTTTGTTAGCTAAATCACAATTTGAGAGCTATGACAAATCTCCACATATGCATAAAGCATTTCAGCACTTCAACAAGGTACATGTGTTTCTGTTACCAGAATGCCACCAATCAAATGAATTACTGTTTACCTCAACTTGTCTAGGATTGGACCAAGGAATCCGTCATCTTTTGCTTATCAAACAAAACAATGAGAATTAATAGTCCTGAGGAATTAAAGCATTACTTCAGAAGTACCTTCAAATAAATCTCCATAACCTAAGCCATTTAAAAATATCATCTACGATATTAATGGGAAGTACAATTTAGTAGATGAAGTTAAAGATTAAACTTCCGCAAGTTAACTGAGGAAAAATTAGAAGGCATCATCAGCTATAAACCTTCAAGACGCAGAATACCAGACTTCTCATCAAAGGTAAACCCTAATTGTTCTAGACCAATTTTTCCTTGAAAGAGATCCAACAGTTGAGGCACCTGTTCCTGATGCTTGATCACAAATCTATCCAAGAAGTTCTCTTCCGAAGGTATCAGCACAGTAGATAAACAAATGTCTGACTTAATCAAACCCTTTAAAAGCAGAATTCTTGCAACTAAGCATCTAGGCATAATCCTTCTCTCCAAACTACAACAGAGAACAACCGGAACACTAACAACATCGGCAGGTTTCCAACCCATCTTGCAAACAAGAAAATTCATTATTCTCATTAAATTCTTCTCTGACCTTGACATACAAGTAGGATGCTTTCTAAAAATTGACCAAAACTCATCTTTGGAGAAACCCCACCTCCTATAAACTTCCATTTTATGTTCCCATGTTTTGTCAGACAATTGACAAAAAACATGGAGCGCCTTAATAAATGGAATCTTTGAAGGGTCAAATCCCAATTCCACAACTTTCTTAAATGCTTCAGCAAATTTGCCAACTTTTAAACACATAACACAGGGATAGTTGGTGACCAATACATTGATAGAAGATTGAGGGATTCCAATGCCTCTCAATAGTGATAAATTGATATTGAAATTGTTAGGCATTAACTGCATAGAAAGCATTGTTATGTGTTTCAAAGTCTTAATGACTTTGTTATCAGAATCAAGTGCAGATTTGAGGATATGATAACGCAGGACAAGATATCCATTTAAGCTTCGAAGTAACACTTCTGTGTTCCTACAAACAATTACAGAAAGGTCTGAACTTGAAACTCCTATAGACCGCAAAAATTCAATCTTGGGCAGAAGTGATTTTTCTGGTTGAGCTAAAAGCAGTTTAGGCGCTTTTTTAACAAGTTTGGAGATATGGGTATTAGTGAAACCATGATTCTTAAGAAGCATAAGTACTGAATCTGGTCTTTCTTTAGATTTAAGACATATTTTCTTGGAGATGGATTCAGCAGAAGTGGGGCATAAACCACATGAATTTACGAGATAAGAAACTGTAAATGACTGCAAATTCAATTTTGCTGAAGAGAAACATCTAATTAGCAGTAACAAATTGAAATGAAGAGCACCCAGATCAGGAATTGAGATCAAAAGTGAAGAATTATTACTACTCTTACTCAAAGCTAATCTTGAACTTGAAAAACCAAACATTATGAGCTACTCACCAAGATTTGCTCTTTCAGATTCCTAAATTGGAAGGTTGATCAGGGCATATTGATGAGGACGTATAAAACCAACAGAGCGAGCGAGCGAGAGATTGCATTTTCGTTATCGCCGCAGTTGAGGAGAAGAATTTTTGAGGCTTTTGAAGAGGTACAAAGCACAAAATATAGGCGCCTGTTTGGAAGTGGCTATGTTTAAACTTCAGGGATAAATACATAAATGCCATCTAAATTTTTCAATTTTACTATTAGTGTTCTAACAAATTTTTTTTATAATTTAAGGAATAATTGTTATTTTCCCTTGTGTTTTGGCCTAATACACTATTTCATCCCTAACATTTGAAAAAATATTTATTCATCCATAACATTTGCAATTCGTGTACTATTTCATCTCTGACAGAGGGACTAATGAGTGTTAACTGTTGCAAATGTTAGGGATAAATAAATATATTTTCAAATGTCAGGGATAAAGTAGTATATTAGACTAAAACACAGGGGAAAATAGCAATTCTCCCATAATTTAATATTTGATTTGTAATAAATTTTTAAAATATTTTGCAGATTAAAATATTTATATATCTATTTTAAACAATAAATTGATTTAAATATTTTTTATATTAAATTTATTTTTTATTTTTTAATTTAAATTTTTTTTTATTTATATATATTAAATGGGAAATTCTAGGGTTACTTTACTTTTTATATACTTTGTTTTCAATTTACTTTTATTACCTTTTGCATGAGAGTGTATTATATCATCTAATGATAATTATTAACAAAGTAAAGTTTACTTTATAAAAAATAAAGTAATAGTAGAAAGCACCATATTAAATTTGAAAAAAATATAATTTATTTTTAAATTTACTTGAAAGGATGAAAAGAAAATGCAATTTAACAAAAATAAAAATACAAGAAAAATTTTATTTCTTATAATTAAATAATGAAAAATATAATAAATTTTTAATGGACAAAAATTTTATTTGACTAAAATTATGAATAAAAAATTAAATTCAACCATAATAATTAATAGAATAAAAAAGAAAAAAATTAATTTTTTTTAGTTTAGTATAATAAATAAAAAATACTTTTCTCATATCTAGTAATTTTTAAAAAATATTGGAATAATAAAGAAAATAAAGTTTAATATAAAAAAGGATATTTAAGTCAATTTATTATTTAAAATAAGACAAATAAGCACTTTAACCTGTAAAATCTGCTAGAGACTTCATTTTAAAAAGTTTTTGAAGGTTCTAACACCTAATTATATAAAAAAAAAATATTTGAACAACAAAATAGTAAAAGTAAAAAAGTTTCGATATTATTTATGCATTTATCTCTAAAACTTTAATGCCACTTAAAAAAAATCAACAGATTAAATGGTTTACCTATTGATATTCAAGGAATTATATAACTAAACTAAGATTGATTTCAAGGTTTTATCCTCTTTAAGAGACAAAAATGAATTATTTATTTATATATTTTAAAAAATAATATAAATGAAAATATAATTAAAAAATATCAAAATAAAAATTTACTATTGTCAAATTTTTTGTCACTATTTTTCAATCTCCTTGATAGAATCCTTTTAATTTACAACTTGACTATCTGTACGTTTCACTCCATAACTTTAATTAGCCATAAATCGACTCCCTAATTTTTAAATGAATCTGATTGTACAAATATCAATAGAATTTTTACGACAGAGATATATCTGAAATCCACAAAGAAAGACATCCCATAAAAGAGTAGAAACTCATGAAGATTCAAAAATTTTTACTCAAAAACAAATAAATAAATAAATCAGAAATTTATATTTATTCAATATAAAAAAATAAATAAAACATAAAAAGATAATAAGAGATCATCGTTGATTTAAGATATGATCAATGGTGGTTGAAAACCAAATTTTTTTGAAAAAGAACAAAAACAGAAGAGAAACAAACAACTAGGGTTTAATTCATTCGACTATCATATTTAAAGGTTTACCTTTTTATTTATTCACTTTTGATCCTTTATTTTAAAAAAATATTATATTATTCTTTCCATCGAATTTATAACACATAAATACATAGTTTATTTTTATTAACTAATTATAAATATAAATTTTTTTTATTGATTAAGTACAAAACATTTAAAATATGGGTGCTTTCTAGGGTTACTTTATTTCTTACAAAGTAAATTTTACTTTGTTGATAGTTACCATTGGATGATGCAACACACTCTCATCCAATGGTTATAAAAATAGAGTAAACACAAAATATATCAAAAACAAAGTTACCCAAAAATTTCCCTAAAATATGTATTACAAATCTAATCATCAAATGTATTACACTTGAAATAAATAAAAATTTCCCGTCCTTTCATAATTCTAGTTCCTTTTCAGTTTTTTTTTTAAATCTAATTTCTCTGAAACTTTTATTCAATCAAGTGTAAAAAAATAATATAATAAAGCATATTAATCTCATTTATTTTCAAAAATATTAAATCAATTCAATCACTAGATGATACATTAGCAATTTCACTAATTTTTTAACACTTCAGATCAAGATTAGATATGAGTCAAGTTTTGATATTATATATATAACTCAATTTCCAATAAAACTATTGCTCGATTATGCGCATAATACATGCCTCCAATAGAGACTCGACACATGAAAAGTAATTTTTTTTGAAGCCACATGAAAAGTAATTTTAACTTTATATTTCACGTCATTCTACTTCTTTTTTTTTTTTTTTTAACAACCATAACTATTTCATTAAACAAGAAAGATAAAACATATAGGCAGAAATAGGCAGGCAACATGGATCATAAGAATCTATTTGATGTCCCCTGTACCTTTATCTCATTGGCGGAGGTTGCCACGCAACCCCGCCGTCAACCATGAGTTGCCTTGTTTAGAATTGTCATGGGCTTGGGAACCCACGCACAATTCGGACTCTGAAGAAGATAATCCTTCAAGAAGCTCCCGCACTGGTGTTTCTCATAGAAACTAAAAGAAGTGAAGATGAAATGCTCTTAATCCAGAAGCAGCTGGATCTCAATGGTTGTAGTTTTGGTTGCTCAGGAGAACCTAGCAACAGAAGGGGAGGTCTAGCCCTTTTATGGAAACCATCTTTTTCAATAGAGTTGCTGTCCAAATCCCTGCACCACATAGACATCATTGTCAAAGAGTCGGGCAACTGGACGGATTGGAGGTTCACTGGAATCTACGGATGGCCTGAAGAGAACTCAAAAGAGCTCACCTGGGAACTTTTGAAACAACTCAAGTCTATCACAATAGGCCCATGGCTCTGTGGTGGCGATTTCAACGAAATCTTGTTTGCTTCAGAAAAATCGGGTGGCCAGTACAAAGATATTCGAAAAATGGCAGCTTTCCAAAATGCATTAGCAGAGGCAAACCTCAAAGATCTGGGCTACCATGGTTTCCCCTTCACATGGACAAATGGTCGCCCCGCCCCAACTAATATTCAAGAACGACTAGACAGATTTGTCGCGAATGAAAACTGGATCAAGGCTTTCAACCAACACCAGACCAAACATCTCCCTAGGCACTGCTCTGACCACAATCCGATATTGCTCAGATGGGAAATCAAAAAGCGAAGGCGACAGAAGAATAAGCGTTTCCGTTTTGAAGCAATGTGGCTACAAGACCCTTCCTGCAAGCAACTAATTGAAAACTACTGGAGAAACTTGCCTAGAAGAGAAAGACCAAACATTGTCATTGCAAAATTAAATGAATGCAAAACCGCCTTAAAGCAATGGGAGATAGATCACTTCGGAAATGTGAACAAACAATTGGGTGAGCTTAAAGAAGAACTGTCCTGGCTTCAATGCCAAGATCAATCCCAAGACATGATCAAGAAACAGCAGAAAGTAAGTAGAAAATTGGATACTTTGATGCAGAGAGAGGAAACGATGTGGCTCCAAAGGTCAAAGGTCTTATGGCTAAAAGAAGGGGATAAAAACACAGGATACTTCCATAAGAAAGCATCCGGTAGAAGTAGACAAAACCGCATCACCACTATCCTGGATTCTGCAGGTAACACCATCGAAGACGAAGATTGCATATCTCAGGTTTTCACGGACTACTTCAAGGTGTTATTCTCAAGTCAAGGAGCTTCTGATATGGATAGGGCAGTTGATGCTGTGGAAACGCAACTGGACGAGCAAATGAAAGAGAGTTTATGCAAGCCTTATACAAAAGATGAAATCCTCTCCGCACTATCCCAAATGCACCCTCTAAAAGCTCCTGGACCAGACGGTATGCCAGCTCTCTTTTTCCAAAAATTTTGGCATGTCATTCATAATGATGTTTATGAGCTTGTGCTAGGCATTCTCAATAACAATATGTCACCTGCTTGCATAAATAACACCAACATTGTTCTGATCCCCAAAACCAACAAACCCCAAACCCCTATGGAATACAGACCCATTAGCCTCTGTAATGTAATTTTTAAGATGGTCACCAAAACCATAGCCAATAGACTAAAAAATTTTCTGCCTTCCATTATCTATGAATCTCAATCAGCTTTTATTAAGGACAGACAAATCATTGATAACGCCCTGTTAGCTTTAGAAGTCTTCCATTCCATGAAAAACAAAAAGAAGGGTAAAAGGGGTGTCTTTGCTCTAAAACTTGACATGAGTAAAGCATACGATAGGGTGGAGTGGAATTTTTTAGAAAAAACCATGCTGAAAATGGGCTTCCCGACCCAGTGTGTGAACTTAATCATTAGATGTATTACCTCTGTCTCTTACTCTCTTCTTATTAACGGGACCCCTAGTCCCACCTTTCACCCATCCAGAGGACTCAGACAGGGTGACCCCCTATCCCCTTACCTTTTTCTTGTATGCGCTGAAGCTCTTTCTAGCCTGATTAGAAAAGCTGAAGCTCAAAATTCCTTGAGCGGAGTGAAGATTTGTCGTAGAGCTCCTGTTATTTCTCACTTATTTTTTGCTGATGACAGTATTATTTTTGGAAGAGCTAACCACAGGGAACTGGAGTCTGTTAAGGATATTCTAGCTTGCTATGAACTAGCTTCTGGGCAAAAAGTCAATTTTGACAAGTCAGAAATCTCCTTTAGTCCAAATGTTTCCACAGGTGCATGTGAGAGCTTAAAGCAAATTTTGGGTGTCAAAAAAGTGGACAAACACGCCAAATATCTAGGCATTCCAACCGCCATCACAAGGTCCAAAAAGATGCTTTTCCAGAACATCATTGATAGAGTAAGGAAGAAACTCTCAAGCTGGAAGGAAAGGTACCTTTCCATTGCAGGAAAAGAAATTCTGATTAAAGCAGTAGCTCAGTCAATTCCGGGTTACATAATGAGCGTATTTAAGCTTCCGGAGCAGATTTTCCAAATAATCAATTCTATGACAGCAAATTTCTGGTGGGGCCAAAAGAATGAGGAGAGAAAAATTCATTGGTGTGCCTGGCAAAAATTATGTAAATCCAAGCAATCTGGCAGGATGGGCTTTCGAGACTTACAAGCCTTCAACCTCGCTATGCTAGGGAAACAAAGTTGGAGAATAATGAACAACCCTGATTCCCTACTAGCAAGATCCCTGAAAGCGAGATACTTCCCAAAGGAAAATTTTATGCATGCAAACTTGGGGCACAATCCTAGCTACTCCTGGAGAAGCATTCACGAAGCCCGATCCTTACTGGAAAAAGGAACAAGATGGAGAATTGGTAACGGAAACAGTATCCAGGTGTGGCACGACAAGTGGATCCCATCTCAAGCAAACTTCTCCTCTCCATTGCACCGGGTAGTCGACGATTGTAATATGATGGTTAATAACTTGATGCTGGAAAACAAAACTGAATGGGACAGAGCAAAAATCCTATCTTTATTCACTATCGATGAGGCAAGAAACATCCTCTCAATCCCACTGAGTGTTCGAAGGCCTCCAGATAGATTAATTTGGAATCATCACAAGTCAGGTATGTACTCGGTGAAGACAGCCTATCATCTTGCCTTGGAGGTAATCCACAACCACCCTAGCTCGGTTGCTTCACCATCCACAAATGCGAATTGGAAATGGTTATGGAAACTTCTCATTCCTCCAAAGATAAAAATTTTTGGTT
>CATIWK010309958.1:0-19652 GCA_949634005.1 Mallotus japonicus | reverse complement strand
ATCAAACTTAGGAGTTTGTAAGTATTCCTAAACTTAGAATTCCTAGGTTGTTGTTTACATGTTGTTTTGATATTTAGTTGTGTGTTAAATGCAAATTGGGTCCTTGGGATTGGAATTCTTCATGTGATGAAGGGTTATGTAAAGCAAAATTTTTAAAATTTGCTCTATTTAGGCTTGTGCTCACCACACATGTCCTTGATGCCTAAGTAGCATAACCGTTTCCTTCAGTCCCTTCAGTACTTTTGGTGTGGGAACTCACGCCTTTATACTCGGGTTTTTCTGGCCCAAGTGGCAGTCCTTGAACTCTGATACTTCGATCAGATAATCCTGTGCTGATGCTTCGATCAGACAATCCTTCGTTGATGCTTCGATCAGACAACTTCACAACTGATGCTTCAATCAGAACTAATCTCGTTTGATAAAAATAAACACAACTATCTTCTTTCGGGAACTTCGCTCGGTCAATCAATCTGCTCGACTATTTCGAAAAAAAAACTTTTCATTTCAAAACTAAAAATTTTCGGGACTTGCCCAACCAATCATTCGACTTTTAATCAAATCTTCGAGACTCACCTGAAATAAAACACATTCTTTCATATCATATTATCATTTTTCACAAAAAATGATTTTTTTTTTACTATAAATAGGAAAAACCATATTCACTTTCATTCTTTTCTCTTTTTCTTTCTCCTTTCTTATCTTTCTTCTTTTCTCGTGCAAAACCCTTTTTCAAACATGGGCGATGACAGAACCCCTCCTTTTCCTGCATAGGAATGCATTCCTCCTCTTGCACGTGCATTATGGAATCTCGGATTCACTAGAGGTAATACAGTTCCTCTTCTCACAGACATGAGGAGCCATATTTGCACATCTGCCTGTGGAGAGGTTAGTACCCAAATTTCTTCATTTTTTCTGCAAAATAACAATGGGTTAGTGATATATACCGTTTAATCATCACTTAGGATTAGAAACATGATCAAATGCATGATAAAAATGAAAAATTGAACAAAAACCCGAGCACAGAACTGTTTTCGCTCTGCAGAGGCGATCGCCTCCTTGCTAAGAGATGATCATCTCTCGCTAGGCGACGATCGTCTCCTGAATACTAAGGAGGCGATCGCTTGCTGGTAAGGGACGATTGCCTCCTTAAGGAGGCGATCGCCTCTTCCAAGCGACATTCTCCTCTTAGCCAGGGCGGCTTGCAATTCTGATTCTGTTTTCTGTAAATTCAAAGCATTTGAATGACTATACTAATTCAACTTCCCTGATTTCATGTTGCAGCACGACGTGAAGACGATCAAGGGCGCTGGGAACTTTCACAGAGCTCGGGCCTTCTACAACAAGCTCACTGACAACCAGAAGGACCAGATTCAAGAGACCGGTTTTGAGGACTTCATCCTTTGTCTCGCTGACGAGCAAGGGAAGACGGACTATCACCCTCTGCACGCCTTGATGGAGAGGTGGTTTGACACCACGCATACCTTCCACCTACCCTTCGGGGAGATGACGCTGGACCTTGTGTCCTTCACTGTTGTTACAGGGATTGCATGTGCTGGTGATCCTATCCCCTTCGATGCGAGCTTCTATCAGATGACCCCTAACAAATTGGCATACATTGAGCGTCTCTTAGGCATGATACCAAAAATGAAGGGGACGCACACCTTCAAGCATGAGTCGAATCGGAGCTTCTACACCCAGGAGAGGGTCACAGCTATGATCTCCCCTTGAGAGATCGATCAGGTGGTGTGAGCATTTTTGCTCTATCTTCTCGGCACCATACTCTTTGCTGATACTGCTAGCTCACTGGACCTCATGTTTATGATGTCCATGCGGGACCTAGATAGGGTGTCCTCATATAACTGGGGCGGCTGTGCTCTGGCCTATCTTTACAAGAGCATGGATGAGCTCGTGTGTGGGGCTAAAAGGTTCTGCGGCTTCTGGCATGCCGTTATGGTAAGTTACGTCTTATCCTTCCCCCTTTTTACTCCTTTCAGATATTTACTTCCTAAATTATTCGACTAATATTGCTCCTTTAATAGGTCTGGGCCTTAGAATTGGAGCTGGTCATTAGCGTGACGCGCTTAGGGAACAACTTTCCAGCCTTGTGCAGATGGGGAGCCAGCAGTGTCCTGAAGAAACACCTCACTAGAGTGCACATCCACCGGCAGCACCTGAACTCTCTGACACAGGAAGCAGTACTTGAAACATTCAGAACCATATTAGTAATCTTATAAATTCGATAGACTTACTTGTTGGTTCCTCTCTTTTGTATATCAAGAGTGACTTATGGGGGCCTGAGGACAGATGGAACGCGGAGATGACACCCTCGCGGCCTCTGGCCCAGAGGAGAGTCCTTCTCTATAGACCCTACCATCGAGTCTGGTATCTTAGGGAGTGAATCCTTAACTCGCACCGAGGTATTGGGACGAGGTGCGTCCCTAAGTCCCCTCCCAGCAGTATGCTTTGGACACAAGAGCTAGAGGGTACTGAGCTTGCTCAGGCGATTACTGGGGAGGCCACTGTGGATGACACTGTACGGCTCAAGAGTCGATACCGGGAGTTTATTCAGACCCATTTGTTGCAGTAAGTGCCCTTGACCATCGGTTCTACTTCTCAGGTATACTTTCAAGTTTGAACTTGTTGACTTCCGAATCTTCTATTCCTAACGTGATTTCCTCACTTACAAGTTGCAGAGACTGGACCCAAGCCCCGAGTCAGGCCTCAGTCACGAGAGAGACCTTATCAGAGACCCCGTATGGATCAGAGTGGGGCTGGTACCTCATCTGGGACACCGTAATGTGAGCCTCCCACAGTTAGAGTATCTGATCTAGTTGCAGGCCGCCTCGACCATACTCCTGATCCCCTGGTTTGATGCTGGGTTCCTCCTGGAGAGATGTCCCGTCGATTCTTAACTCTAGATGAGAGTCTGATACCCTCTTCTTCTCCCACTAGCACCAACTATGTAAGTTCCTATTCCTCCCATTTCTCAAATAATTCTCAACATGTTCATTAGCATTGCTTACTTGAATTTTAATGAAGATTCCCTTGGAGCAAGGACATTACATATACCGACTGATTGAGGCTCAGAGGGACTATATGATGGAGGTTATTGAGCAGTGGAGGGTAAGCAGGACTCTTCTCACATTCACATGTATGTATGATTGACTAACCTTTCGAATTGCTTATATAGGATCGCGACTTGAGGCAGTTTGAGAGGATTACACTCCTCGAGCATCAGATGGAGGCTCTCTAGATGGATGAGGATGATGACGAGGATGCTGAGGAGGTCGTTGGTGGAGGTGAGCAGCCTACAGATGCTCCTCGGGCTGGAGGTGATGCTAAGGAGGGAGAGGACTCAGATGGCACAGAGTAGGACTCTCCTTAGCCTAGGATTTTTCTGGATATTTAGCTCTTGCTATAGCAGTACACTTTTGATGTTGCAGCAGTTTACTTTGCACAGTTACATTCTTTTTTTTCGGATGTTTGATAATTTATTGCAACTGTTTTCACATTATACTGCCTCCTCTGAATGCACTCATGCGTATGTTCCTTAAACCGCCGAATTACGCGTCCCGCAGCTGAGAATACTTCATTTTGCCCCCAATTTTCTGCCTATCGCCCTGCTAAAGGGGCGATCGCCCCTTGACTCACTGGCGGAGAGGCGATCGCCTCTTGGATAAGGGTGATCGTCTCTTCGAGGTGGCGATGGCCTCCTTGACTTGCTGCAGGCGTCTTTAAATCCCTAATTCTGCAATTCAGCTCTTCATTTCCCCTCTTCGCCCCAAAACTTCATTTTCTCTCTCTAAACATTCCAACAACTCTGAAGATGACTGAAAAGAGCCACAAGAAGCTACAACCGATCCTAAAGAGCTTGGAAGGTGATTCATGGGCCAAACTAACTCCTTTTCACTTATCAATCCTCAAGACTTTGCATGCTAGGAGAATTGATTTCTCCTTTCTTCACTCTGTAGCTCAATTCTGGGATCCCCAAAAACACGTTTTTCGATTTAACTCGGTAGAATTATGCCCTATGCCGGAAGAATTCGAAGCTATACTTGGTTTCAGTCTGGATTATGCTTGCCAACTTATGATTCCTAACCTCGGGGTCCCGGATCTTCATTCTGTTCAGTATTTGATGGCTCGGATGTTCAATCTTCCTCCTCAGTCTTCATTTGACTTAATTCTCGATTCTGAGATCAAGCTGGAGTCCTTTTTTGAAGTCATTCCTGGTGTGGATAGGGGAGAGATTCAATGACCAAGAATGATGGCTCTCTGTTTGTATGCTCAGCTCCTACTGGTTTCCCCTTTTGGGAATTGTGATTCCAAAGTCCTCCATATTATGAGTCAGGTGGAAGCAGGATACAACCCTTTTCCTCTCATCCTGGCGAAGACACTCATCGGGCTAGACAACTTCACATCAACTAGAAGATTCTCTGGAAGTCCGATATTATTGGAGGTTAGTCTTCGATTCTTGCCCCCACATTCTACTATTTTGTCATCTTCAATGTGCCTGGTTATCATTTCTTATAGATGTGGCTTCATGAAAAGCTGAGATTGTTGGAACCTCCTCAAAACATCTCCTGCTACAGGGCCAAGCATTGCAGAACTAGAAGACTGCATCATGTTTCGGACAATATCCAAGGTTGGCTGTCCATATTCCTTGACACTTTGATCCGATAGATGTGCCCGTGGTGGAGATTGCAGCACGTAACTCTCCGTTCTTACACCTACTGTGTTCCCGTAGTTGGCCTCCACTCTATTACCTTCTACAATCCAGCATGACTCTGTCGTCAGTACGGGCAAAAACAATTGATCCCAGAGCTTGTGCATGAATTTGAATCGGGTCCCCTCACCCAGAACTTTCTGGATAATCTGGCAGCTACTTAGCCTCGAAGAACCATTTAGAGAAACATAGACTATAACGGAGATCTGTCCACGGATGATCAGTACAAGGTATGGATTCAGTTGCAACAGACAGAAACGGATGAGTTTATCAGAAACAATAGGATAAGAGAGTTACAAGCAATGAATGTACAAGATGCTCAACAAAAGAAAAGGAAGCACTATTTTCTTATGAATTAAGTCATATTTCCTTTTCGTGAAACATAGTTTCCTTTGCAGTTGAACAGTTTGTAATAAACACTTAATACAACATTTAACAATAACTGGAGCAATATGTTTTATTTAAATTAAGCACAATATGCATATACATTTTGCTTCTGACATATCTCATGTTGTTAGGTTGCTTGCCCTTGCAAGTTTTCCAACTAACTATTTTCTTTCTCTCACTCTCCTTTTACATGTCCTTTACTTTTGCTCGGACCGCCTCTTTTGAGGTTTTCAATCCAGCAGACTTTTTACTTTCTTCATTTTTCTGTCTCTAACTTTTGCCTAGGCAGCCTCTTTGTGAGGTTTTCTCCCTAGCGAGACTTTCACAGAAAGTACTTCTTCAATTTGTCTAGGTTGATAGGTTCTCTAAACTTATTCCCTTCTAAGTTGGACAAAACAACAGCGCCTTTGGAGAACAGCTTCTTTACTAAGAAAGGACCTTCCCAATTCGGCTTGAATTTACCCCGCGGGTTAGTCATGATCGGCTTCGTAAGTTTCAACACTAAATCCCCTTCTTTGATTTTTCCTGGCTTTATCTTCTTATTGTAGGCTCGAGCTATTCTTTTCTGATATAGCTGTGAGTGGTACATAGCCTTCATTCTTTTCTCATCCAGCAAGGTGAGTTATGCTAAACGACTTTCCACCCACTGATACTCCAACATTTTTTGACTCTAGAAGAACCCTCAGTGATTGAATCTCAACTTCTATTGGCAACACAGCCTCGCATCCATAGACCAAAGAGTATGGAGTCACTCCTGTTGACATCCTAGCAGTGGTCCGATAACCCCACAACGCAAATTAGAGGTATTCTGACCAATCCCGATAGTTTTCTAGCATCTTGGACAGAATCCTCTTTACATTCTTGTTCGCAGCTTCCACAGCCCCATTCGCTTGTGGCCTATACGGAGATGACCTATGGTGTTCTATCTTATACTCTTCTAGTAGCGCAGCCATCTCTGCTCGGAATTGAACACCATTGTCAGTGACAACATGATGAGGTAATCCGTATCTGCAGATTATGTTTCTTTTAATAAACCTCACCATCTGTTTCGAACTGATCATAGTGTAAGACTCAGCTTCAACCCATTTGGAGAAATAATCGATTGCCACGACGATGTACCGATGACCGTTCGATGCTTTTGGTCTTACTTCCCCAATAATGTCAATTCCCCACAATACAAACGGCCAAGGAGAAGTCATTCCCTGGAGTTCCATGGACGGTAAATGACTGCATCACCATAAGCTTGGCAATTATGACATCTCCTCACAAACTTGACACAATCTGCTTCCATTGTTACCCAAAAATAACCCTGCCGAGTTATTTTCTTTGCTAAAACTGTCCCATTCATGTATGGTCCACATACTCCTTCGTGTACTGCTTCCATGAGCTTCTGAGCCTTATCTCCGTCAATACATCTCAGGTGAACCCCAGTCGGCATTCTCTTATATAACATTCCGTGGTAGCTGATGAATTGTCGTGACAGCATTCTCAGTGACACTCTTTCTTTCCTTTCAGCATCCTCAGGGAACTGTCCCGTTTTCAAATATCGCTGTAAGTTGTAAAACCAAGGTCTTTCAGCAGCATCGACTGGCATGACCCTTACTCCCTTGTAATAAGGACTTCGGGATCTTGTTAGGATTAAAGGTTTAACCTCGGGTTGCTTTCCACTCTCCCACATAGATGCTAGGGTAGCTAGGGCATCCGCCATCTGGTTCTCTTCTCTTGGCAGGTGGACAAACTTGCACTGACTAAAGGATAGAGAAATAGTCCCTAAATAATCCCAATACAAATGCAGTTTGTCTTTTTTACCTCCCACTCTTTAGAGGCTTGCTTCATAACCAACATGAAATCTCCATATACGGTGATGTCTTCTGCCCCTGCACTATGCAATGATTCCAGTCCAAAAATACAGGCTTTGTACTCAGCTTTATTATTTGTCACTTCGAACTCGAGCCTTTTCGCCATTAGGATCATCTCTCCTTCTAGCGTGATGAGAATTACACTAATGCCTGCTCCTCGGTTATTCATTGCTTTGTCAAAATACATTTTCCATCCTTGCACTTCTATTGCTGCTAAATGTTCATCGGGAAACTCTAACTCCCATTCTTGATCCTCGATTATCGGGTTCTACGCTAGAAAATCCGTTACTGCTCTTCCCTTCACCACTTTTTTTGCCACATAGTCTATGTCGAACTCAGTAAGCAGAACCAACCACCTGGCTAGCTTTCCCGTAAGTGAAGGTGTTTGTTGAAGGTACCTCAAGGGATCGTGTTTAGAAACTGCTTGCAAGCTGTAGGACTGAAAGTAGTGACGGAGCTTCTTCGTTGCCCAGATCACAGCCAAACACGTTTTCTCTACTAGACTGTAATTGGCCTCATACTCCAACAGCTTCTTACTTAAGTAATACACAGCGTGTTCCACCTTGCTTTCGCCTTCTTGAGCCAACATTACCCCTATTGCATCCTTTTCGATTGCTAGATAAAGGATCAGGGATTTCCCAGGCTTTGGCGGCTGCATAACTAGAGGATTCATCAAGTAATCCTTAATAGCTTCAAAAGCTCGTTGGCACTTGTCATCCCAAATCACTGGCTGATTCTTCTTTAGGAGCTTGAAAATCGGTTTGCAAACAGTTGTCAACTTAGCTATGAATCTACTGATATACTACAACCGACCCATGAACCCTCTAACCTCCTTCTCATTCTTTGGCACAAACATCTCTCTGATTGCCTTAACTTTATCGGGGTCCACATCTATACCCTTCTGGCTGATAATATATCCTAGCAGTTTCCCAGACGTCACCCCAAAAATGCACTTCTTAGGGTTCAATCTGAGGTTGTACCTCTCTACCCTTGCTAAGAATTTGTCTAAAGCTTCAAAATGACCTTCCCTGGTTGCAGACTTCACCATCATGTCATCGACATACACCTCTATTTCTTTATGGATCATGTCATGCAATAGAGCTGTGGCCATCCTCTGGTAGGTAGCACCCGCATTCTTCAACCCAAACGGCATGACTGTGTAGCAGTAGATTCCCCATTCAGTGGTGAATGATGTTTTCAGCTTATCAATCACCGCTATCATTATCTGATTGTATCCTAAAAATCCATCCATAAAGGAGTACATAGCACTTGAGGCTGCACTGTCAACAAGGGTGTCGATGTGTGGCAGCGGAAAGTCATCTTTCGGACAAGCCTTGTTCAGGTCTCGGTAGTCCATACACATCCTGACCTTCCCATCCTTCTTGGGAACTGGAACTATGTTTTCTAACCGCTGGGTGTCCTCTACTACTTCCAGGAACTTCACCTTCAGCTGCTTCTCGACCTCTTCTTTGACCAACAGAGCCCATTCTGGCCTCAACCTTCTCTTCTTTTGCTTGATTGGCGATATATGAGGATATGTAGGGATCCTGTGCTCAGTGATTTCCCGATTGATACTCAGCATGTCCTCATATCCCCAAGCAAATACTTTCTGCCTCTTTCTCAATGTTTCTATCATTTTCTCTTTCTCATCATGAGTTACATCAGAAGCAAGTAATATATTTTTAGGGTTATCATTTATGCCTAAATTAAATGATTCAGTTTACGTGGAATTAATGTCAAACATATGCATGAAATGATCATCACAAACAGAATAGCCGCTAGGCAACACATCGCACAAATAAGCAAAATTAGATTTCATTGCATTGATTTTAGAGGAAAACAGTTCATTAGTTTCAAATAAGGAAGCAAGGGATACATCATAGTCATCATAGAAAAGATCTATGATGGAATTTAGAACATAGGTTTTGAGGTCAAGCTTCTCATTCTGATCACCAGTGGTCTTCACTTCCGGAGTAGCCACATTCCCCTCAGGCTCTTCATCGGCCACTATCAATTCTTCCAGGAAAGTATCTGCAGTGTCAGACTTCTTTACTCCTCTCACATGGTCAGCGAAGATCTCAAACCCCGGGATTACTTCTCTAGCCATAAGAAGAGGTTTAGGAGTTCCGCTGTAAGGATAATTGGTGCCCTGCCTCACAAAAGTTTCTCTCTGAGCTTTTCTCTCATACTCAGGTTCCTCCTTCTCGAGCTGATCCCAAATGTCAAGCTCCTCTTCAGGGTTATCACCTCCTTCATACCCTATTCCATGCTGTAAGACCTGTGTTTCGACCTCCACATGCTTTGACACACCCTGCTGATTCCTTCCTAATCCTAAACCAGGAAAGAAATCCATGTTTCGCATCATTCCCACAACCTTTTCACTCATCTCAGCTTCGTTGTAAATTACACACACCTTGAAGCTAGGGCTTATGGGAATCTCCTTGGGTGCTAGCTTTAGAGCAACTATAGCAGCCTCGGTTTCAGCAGAAATGGTGATGACCTTACCTTCATGAGGGAATTTTATCTTTTGATGAAGAGTGAATGGTACACTGCCTAGAGGATGGAACCACGGCCTTCCAAGTAAGATGGCAAAAGTCACAAAGATGTCGATCACATGTAGATCAACCCAAGCTTTAATAGGTCCTATTTTGACCAGTGCCCTAAAAATTCCTTCCACAGGCCTTCTCGTGTCATCATAAGCTTTTATAACCACCTCGGAAGGCTTCAGGTCCGCTACAGCCAGCCCCAACTTTGGCAAATCTTCAGCGGGCATACATTGATGGCTGATCTGTTATCCACCATCACACAGTAGGTCATTTTCCCCTTCACTTTGGCTTTAATGAACAAAGCTCTATGGTGGTCCCTTCCCTCTAGCGGGAGATCATCATTTGAAAACACAATAGCTCCTGGAGGGGTTTCTGACAAAAATTCGACCATCTGTTCAGGCGTGCTCCCTATAGAGATCTTCCTTTGATCTAGAGCCAGGACTAGTGCTTCCCTATGGTCCCTAGAGTGCATGAGCAGCTCCCAGACATTAGCAGTAATTTCTTCTTTCTGAGCTTTTTCTCCAGAAGTCTCTACTTCTTCTGTCTTCACCTCAGGGGGCTCAACACCCTCTTTCTTCTCCTCAACCTTCGTAACCAGCTGACTCTCCTTCTTCTTATCGTCCCATAAGTCAATGCGTCCTTTTCCCTCATCATCGGAGCTCCATATATCTAAGACACATACGGCCAGTTCTAGTGGTTGCTCCACTTGGTTTGGGTCTTTCAGTTCAGCTTTGGGTGACTTGGGGTTGACATTAACAAAGAGTTAAAGACTTGCTCTTCTGTCAGGCCGGTACCGATCATCAGGATTTGGGCATCAGGTGGTGGGGCATTTTGGTAGTTTAGTAGAGGATTGTTCTGTGTGTTTGGCTTTTAGGTTTCGGGATCTGTAATCTTGCCTGCATCGATCAGATCCTGTATCTCATGCCTCAGGCGGGTGCAATTCTCAGTGTCATGCCCTATAGCTTGGTGGAATTTACAGTAGCGCCTTATGTTGGCTTTTGGTGGGGGCTGTTGTGGAGGTAGGGGTCGTAGCATGTTCTTCTCGACAAGCTTCTCAAGGACTTTTGAGAGAGGTCGTCCCAGATTCGAGAACCTCCGGGGTTGCCTAACAACATTGACTTATGTGCTGCTACTCGGTTGCCTATCGGTATGAATCTGTATAGCACTGCTTGGTTGTCTGACTGCGTTGACCTACATGTTGCTGCTTGGACTAACCACGTTTTTGTTCCCAGATCTTCCTTCGAAGAACCTCTTCTCTTGAGCTAACTCAGACTCTTTCTGTATCCCAAACCTGTATAGCTCCTCAAAATTATGAATTCCTAAGTCTGCTAGCTTCTTAGACAGCGTCTGAACACATCCTTCCATTGCTATGATCAACTGGTTTGCCTCAGCAGGTCTATGTCTCATCTGACCAAGCTTCTCTCTCCAACGAGTCAGATATTCGGTGAAGGACTCATTGTACCTCTGCCTCGTGTTCTGCAGGTCTCTCAATGATACTTCCATTTGAACATTCAGGCCGTATTGCTTTACGAATGCAGCACATAACTCGTTCCAATTTGATTGGACATGCAAATCCAGAGCGTAATACCATCGGATCGGGGCACCTTCTAGTGACATAGGAAATTGTTTGACAATCTGCCTGCTAGATAGGCCGGTGGCTTTCATGTACGTTGCATATTGTTTTAGGTGTAGGTGTGGATCATCAGTCCCTGAGAATTTCTTCATGTTTGGAAACTTGAACTTCTGAGGTAAGGGATCATCCTCCTCACTCAGGGTTAGACTGGTGTAGTCCATCGGAGTGGCCATGCCCTTCTCCTTCATCATGACTTACATTTGGGCCACGGCCTTTGTCAGATCTTTAGCCCAACCAGGCTATTCCCCTTCCTCTGCTCGGCCTACATTCCTTCGAATTATCGGGTCAGCTAAGACTGTCACATTATCCTCCTCTCTTTCCCTTATCGGGATTTCAGCATCCAGTTAGCGGTACAGGCTGATTCTCTCTGATCAGCTTAGTGATCTCTCCCATCATCTCTCTCATCATGGACCGGTTGTCAGCAGCCAACTCTTCTTTCAACTGGGTCATCATTTCATCCTTTAACTGTGATTTAAAAGCCTCTGGATCAAATCCACTCCCCATTTCTATCTCTTGACTTCTAATCAAATGACCAGAAGTAGAGCGAATCCACACAGACGAGCTTGAAGGATCTATAGCTGTAAAATCACGGGTCAGAATTTATGCATGGCGTGTATGCATGATATGTAGGCTGGTCCATTACTTGAAGTAGAAAAAAATAAACACGCTTAATTCACAAATAACATAGACAAACAGAGATAACAAAATGTCATGACCTCCGCCCTTATTCCTCCCTCACACGTATTTATTGGCGAGTTCCTCTTCCTAGGATTTTTAGCCTGGTTTCGAACATCAACAGGGGACATCGAAACTGACGTATACAAGAACTCTCGAAGTGGTGTAAACAAGTAATGGATCCTTTAAATAATCCCCCAAGTATATCCTCAACAGGCCAAGAATGACATCAAAGCCTTCCTTGTGAAGATCCATTTACAATGGGCCAAAGTGGGCATAAAAGGTCCCTTTTGGATAACATCCATCTAAATGGGTTAAACACGGGCAAGAAAAGCCCAATATACACAAGGCTTATTGACAATGGACTTGAATTTTATTTTAAGGAACCATTAAAGGCATAGAACACATGCAAAAAGGGGAACATTCCTAATGGAAGTTGCTAAGTCACAGGGTATTAGGCTTCGGCTCCCACGTCGATATACATCCATATACGTCTCCCCACTCAAGGGTCTAACAACGTGGATAATACGTGTCGTGAGTGATAATAACCAATATTCCTCGCCAGGTTTGAGTGAAACGTAGGCAGCGAAATATTGACCATTATCGGCTAATTTGGGACTAAAGTGCTCAATGTGTGCAAAAGTGTAGTGAATGCAACAGGAATACAAAAGAAACAAAGTGATAATTAAAAGATAATAAATCACAAACACTAGGAATCAGCTTCTCTATCCCCAGTGGAGTCGCCACTGTAGGCGGCGGGATTTAGCACGCGCCCAAGTGTTGGCGACCACGGCACTGTGTCGGGCCTGAGGCCCTCGTGAGAAATACGATATAGGTCAAAGCCTACTCGGAGATGGAGTTGCCACTAGGATGAAAATCGAGACACACTTATACGACAACTGGATTCCATGGAGGTTCCCAGAAGCCGTCGTCAGAGAACGGGTTCGGAAACTGGGTATGGATGTTTGAATGTCCACCCGATCTTGCGATCGGCCTCCGTTTGTGTTCATGGTTTATTATCTTTTGATTATTCGATCGTTTCTTTTATTTACATATGAATTGGATTTGACTTCCATTAATGATCAATTTTACTTAAAGTCCAAGTTTGCACATTATTTGTATTTCATGCAATTTAATTCGATTGCTCACAAAAGTGAAATTAATATACAATCATACATTCCAAATAGTAGGGAAGCGATTAGGGATTACATCACTTGGAATAATCAATTAACTAAACAAACTACTCAAGAACTAATTAATACAAATATACAATTAGTGATTTGAGATCACTCTTAAGAATCCCTGCAAAACATGTATTCACCCTTTCCCACATGTTGAGAATTTGGTTGGTTAGCTCACAAGTAATAAACACAAACAAGGATCCAAATAATGTACAAACATATACACAAATACATAAGTAAACATGATATTTCTACTAATTCAACATAAACATAATATAATCATGCATAGAAATGAAACAAAAACAATAAGAAACATGTAAAAGAGCATGTAAGACACGTGCAGGAGGCAGGACAAGGCGTCCATCGCCCTGCTCAAGTGGCGTCACCACTTGGCCTTCTAGCTGAGTGGCGATCACCTCTTTGCAAGAGGTGATCACCCCTTGAGGAGGCGGTCGCCTCCTCAACAGGGCGAACTGGGCTCAGCAACCCAACAATTTTACTTCTATCCTAAGCAATCTACATATGCACGGCTTTAAGACGAAGAACTAGATTAAAACCTCAACAAAATCACATCATAAGCATAATATATCACATAGGATTCACATTTAAAGCATGCATTAACTAATAAGCAATGAAATAAATCAATTAACTCATGCTTTCAATAAATAGAAGTCAAGTAAGAATATTTACTGAGAATGAAGCTTTTTCCAAAGTATTTGACCCTCAGAGGTTGAATGAGAGCTTGATCTTAGCTCTAATGCAAGAGATCACCTTCTTCTTCCTTAGCAAATAGCCTCACAAGGTTGGTTTCTCTTCTCTTCCTCCAAGAAGACCACTCTTCCTTGCTCCTCAGAGCTTTTTTTCTCTTCTCTCTTCCTCTGGTTCGTTCTCTCTTTTCAGGAACCCAAAATTTTCCAAAAGTCTCCTAATCTTTCTTCTATCCTCTCTTCTCTTCCCTTTTAAGCTTCTCCACTACCCATCTAATCACCATCACTTCCCTCTGCCCAAAGCTCCCTCTCTTCCACTTAAAATTTTCTTAAAAGATGGTTTTTTATGTGTTGGAGCAAAGGGTTAGGCACGAGGGACCCACTTCTCTGCTAATTGCACGCTGCATTTAATGCATCATGTAAGTGGGAGCCCAAGAGGCGATCGCCTTGAGGAGGCGATCGCCCCTTGGCCAGGAGGGATCACCTCCTGGATCCCTCCTGGGCCTGGGCTTGGATGGGCCGGGCTGACTCAAGTGTCTTGGCTTGGGTCTGACGGGCTGGGCTTTCTAAATGGATTTTTAAGGAGTTTTGGGCTTTCTCTTACATTCAAATCTCGTTCTCATCATCGGGCTTGTTGCGGGCCAGCAAAACAGAGCAACCACAGTCCGTCCCCTATCACGGGCCGACCGGATCGGGTGTCTACAATATATTAAAATTTATTCAAATACTTATAAAATACTCATTTAATATTAATTTTATAAAATAATAATTAAAACTTAATAATCCACTTTTAAATTAATAAATAAAAATACAGGTCATTACAATCTTCCCCCCTTACAAAAATTCATCCTCGAATTTTAACAAAATAGAAAAGTGTATTAGGTTTTACTGAGGAAAAAGATAAGGATATATCACTCGCATCTCTGGTTCAGTCTCCCAAGTGTAATCTTCCACCGCATGGTTGCTCCACAGTACTTTAACCATAGGAATTTCTTTGGTGTAGAGCTGACGAACTTGTCGATCCATTATCGCCACTGGATACTCTTCATAAGTCAAATCTTCATTGAGCTCCACTATCTGAGGCCGAAGAACATGTGAAGGATTGGAGATGTACTTCCTCAACATAGAGACATGGAATACTGGATGAATTCGTGAAAACTCTAGCGGTAACACCAGTTTGTAAGCCACATCGCCTACCCTTGAATGAATTTCAAAGGGTCTGATATACATTGGAGCTAACTTACCCTTCTTACCAAACCTCATTACTCCCTTCATTGGAGATACTTTTAGAAACACCATGTCTGTAACAGAAAATGATACATCCTTCCTCTTAGGATCAACATAGCTTTTCTATCAGTTAAAAGCTGTCTTCAATCGTTGTTGGATGAAAGGAACTTTTTTTGAAGTCACTTGCACCAATTCTAGGCCTGTTATCTGCCTTTCTCCAACTTCCCAACAAAGAGGTGATCTACACTTCCTTCCATACAATGCTTTATAGGGAGTCATTCCAATACTTGCATTATAATTGTTGTTATATGCAAATTCAATCAAAGGCAAGTGCAAATCCCATTGACCACCAGAGTCTATCACATACATTCTCAACATATCTTCTAATGTCTGAATGGTTCTTTCTAACTGACCATTCGTTTGAGGATGAAATACAGTATTGAAGTCAAGTCTCATACCCAAATCCTTATACAACTCTTGCCAAAAGATTGAAGTAAAAGTAGCTTCTCTATCAGACACTATACTTTCTGGTACCCCATGGAGGCAAACAATTCGATTAATGTATAACCTTGCTAACTTATCAGTAGAGTATGTCTTATTAATTGGCAAAAAGTGAGCTAACTTGGTTAGCCTATCAATTATCATCCAAATAGCATCATAACCTCCAGTTGTACGAGGTAATCGAGTCATAAAATCTATAGCAATCATATCCCACTTCCATTATGGGATAGGCAAATATTGCAATAATCTCGAGGGTCTCTGATGTTCTAATTTCACTTGCTGACAAGTGAGACATTTGGATACAAACTCAGCAATGTCTCTTTTCATCCCATTCCACCAATATGTATCCTTTAAATTATGATATATTTTGGTAAAACCTAGATGAACACTATAAGCAGAATAATGAGCTTTTTCCATAATCTCCTTTCTCAGCTCATCTACATCTAGCGCTCACAACCTAGTGTCCAAACGTAAAATGCCCTTATTGTCAATTACAAATTCTCTGGATTAACCTTGCTGAACTTTTGACAGTATCTTTTATAATTATGGATCCCTTCTTTGAGCTGCCTTAACTTTATCTAAGTACACTGATCATACTCTGAATTGAGCCAATAAACGTTTTTTGGTTACCTTCCATTGTAACCCTTAATTAAATAATTCATGTAATTCTTTGATAATTGACCTCCTCTCCGAGCTAATATGAGCAAGGCTTCCTACTGACTTCCTATTCAAAGCTTCAGCCACCATATTGGTGTTGCCCGGATGGTACAAAATAGAGGAATCATAGCCTTTCAAGAGTTCTATCCATCTCCTCTGCCTCAAGTTCAAATCTCTTTGTTGAAAAATATACTCCAATCTCTTGTGGTTAGTGTATATTTCACAAGTTACACCATACAAGTAATGCCTCCAAATCTTCAGTGCAAACACCACTGCTGCCATTTCTAGATCATGAGTAGGATAATTTTGCTTGTGCTTCTTTAACTATTGTAAAGCATAATCAACTACTCTCCCATTTTGCATTATTACACACCCCAGTCCTACTCGGAAAGCATCACAATACATTGTATACCATTTGTTTACCAAAGGTAAAGTCAACACTGGAGCTTATGTCAACATGTCCTTGAGCAATTGAAAGTGCTCCTCACATTTGTCTATCCACACAAGCTTAGCATTTTTCTGGGTCAACCTTATTAAAGGTGCAGCTATCTTAGAGAAATCCTTCATAAATCTCTAATAGTAGCCAGTTAAACCTAGAAAATCCTTATTTCAGTAATTGTTGTGGGCCTTGACCATTCTGTAATGGCTTTAATCATTTTGGCGTCCACTTGTATACCATATTTGGATACAAAATGGCCTAAGAATGCCACTTGATCTAACCAAAACTCGCATTTTAAGAATTTGGCATACGGTTTGTGCTCTCTCAAAGTCTGGAGAACCATTCTCAAATGCATAGCATGTTCTTTCTCACTCTTTGAATACACCAAGATATCATTAATAAACACTATCATAAATCGGTCCAAGAATGGCCTAAACACCCAATTCATCAAGTTCATTAAAGCTGCTGGAGCATTAGTCAATCCAAGGACATCACCAATAATTTATAATGGCCATATCTTATCCAAAACGCAGTCTTGGGTATATCTCCAGTTCTAATTCTCAATTGATGATACCCTGACCTCAAGTCAATCTTGAAAAAATACTGAGCTCCTTGAAGCTGATCAAACAAGTCATCAATCCTTGGGAGAGGATACTTGTTCTTGTTAGTGAGTTTGTTCAATTGTCTATAGTCGATATCAAGTGGAAGATTACCATCTTTCTTCTTTATAAATAACATTAGTGCATAGGGGTCTGCAAACCATTCGATTTGACAGAACCGAAAACCAAACCGACCCTATTCGATTTGGTTCAGTTTACAAGAGTAGATTTTTTGAATTTTTTGAACCAAATCGAACCGAATTTCTGGTTCTGTTTTGTTTTCTACTAAAAAAATTCAGTTAACTGAATTAACCGAATTGACAGAATTTTAATGATTTTTTTTATTTTTTTAATATTTAAATATTATAATAATGTAATAAAAAATTAAAAAAATTGATATTTTTGAAAAATTTTGATTGTTAGGTTAGATTCTGTTCAGTTTTGGTTCGATTTAATTCGATTTGGTTCGGTTTTACTATTAGTTCAGTTCAGTTTTAATTTTGGTAAATTTGGTTCGGTCAGAAAATGCCCTAAAACCGACCGAACCGAACGAATGCACACCCCTATCGGTGCACCCCAAGGAGATGTGCTGGGTCTGATAAAATCCTTATCAAGTAACTCCTGCAGCTGCTCTTTAAGCTCCTTTAACTCTGCAGGCGCTATTCTATAAGGTGGCATAGAGATAGGATCTGTACCAGGTACAATATTAATACAGAATTCTATCTCTTTACCTGGTGGCAATTCTGGTAGCTCTTCAGGAAAAAATATCCAAAAATTTGTGTACAACTGGTACATTCTCATCTACCCTTTTATCCGCCTTTGTATCTCTAACTACAGTTAAATAGCTTCAACACACCCCTTTTCTAATCATATTTATAACTGTGATTACAGAAATGATATTCTGAGGCATTACACTTTCGTCACCTCTGAATCAAAATTCCACATCATTTAGGATTTTGAAAATCATTTCTTTTTCTCGATAGTCTAATGTAGCATAATGTCGAGCTAAACAATCCATTCCCAAAATCACTTCAAAGTCAATTACATCCAAAAGGACTAAATCTGCAAACAACTCTTTAATTCTTAGCTTGGATGCCAATATATATTGAACCCAATCCTGTAACATACAGTTCTACTACTCTTCCCTCATCTTGCATCATGTCTATAGCATGATGGGATAGCTTGAAGAACTAACGAGTCTATTCATATACTGTTCGCTATCCTCTTGCTATATACATCAGCTGCCATCTGTAATTATCCCTTATTAAAGGTGAATAAAAGTATCTCAGAAATCACTCTTTAAACTCCAACCATGTTATGATAATCATATCATATATGACTGGATCAACTACATAAATCGGTCATAAATTGCAGCTTGAACTGATAGCTCTACAATCATCCTCTGATTTCTCTATTGTAGCATCTATTATACTAGGGGCATGGCTTGATTAAATGCCACTAGTCCTTAATTACACCTTGTTATACCAACTACAAAGGTTGCAGGATCTATATCTGGAGTAACTATTTCTACTAGCTACTACTGTCTTTGTCTCTGAGTAGTTACCGCTCTAGGTCTACCACTTATTCTAGCTGGTAGGACCGAGGGAGGAGCTTCATCGTGAAATGACTGCTCATCATCATTACATGCTGCCTTTACAGTATGAGCAGTGCACACTCGTCTCATTCAGAGAAGACAAAAAAATCAACAAGGTTTAAGACATAATAAGAATACTAACACATACGTGTAATTCTATAAACAATGATGACAACAAGTGACAATTATCAACCTAATCACCGCAGTAGTTTTAAAAAAATTGACAGACACTAACGACCAAAAGAACAAGCATTGAACCATTTCTCTGATACCAACTATTTCACGACCCGAACCCCCAAGGGCACGTGACTGGCACTAGGGAATGAGAAAGCAATAAGCTTTCAAAACCCGTAGTAAGCCTAAGGAATTTATTACAAAAATAAAATCAACTTTAAAATTCTAAGAAAAATCTGACAGAGTTTCCCCTGTACTGGGACAAAACCAACACCTATAAAAGTGAAAATACGCTCCAAATATATATATATATATATATATATATATATATATATCTCAAATCACCAACACAACTCCAATATTCCAATCCTCAATACAACACAAATATAGTAACAACAACATCAAATATTCAAATATACTCGGTGTCTAGAATACTAAATCTTTTACACATGAATAATAATAACATTAATTTAACCTACATAATACCGCCAGTGAAGAATGAGTCCGGCGTAGAGGAGGTGAACTAACTGAAGATTCCCAGGTTCCTGAAAAATAGTTGAGGGGAGTCAGACCTCACTGAATAAGCTAATATAAAGAAATGTATATTAGTTTGAAAACCTTCTTTTATTAAAACATTTATTACAAATATTTAGTATGGAATTGTATTTAAAGAAAATCACTAATTTATCAAATACTATAGGTATATATATCCAAATATAAATCTTTTGAATACGGGGATATATATATATA
>CATIWK010309937.1:0-15347 GCA_949634005.1 Mallotus japonicus | reverse complement strand
ATTTTCATTTCATTTTAAGCTTGTTTACTTGTCTTTTGTTGTTTTAATTGTAATCTTTGCTTGTTTGATGTTAATATGAAGGCATGAATATGTGAAATAGTGTATTTTGTCATAGATTTACATTTATTTGCATCAGGAGTTTATTACTTGCTTTGATTCTTGAGTTTCTTGCTTTATTTCGCCTGCAGCCGTTGTCTCTGTCAAAGAGGCGTGTGCCTCATTGAAGAGGCGCACGCCTCTGTGTTTTCTTCAGCGCCTCCTGGTCAAGAGGCGCACGCCTCATCGCAGAGGCACGAGCCTCCTGACTAGGGATGCACGTTTCCAACTGCATACTTTTAGTATATTTTCTGTATATTTTACTTGTTTTCCACTATATGTTTAGTATATTTGCATGATTTGGTTTTTTTGTTGTTCTTGATATGTTTTAGTATGATATTAAATGTTATTTTGTGATATGTTATGTTTTGAAAGTATGTTTAGATGAATATTTAATGTTCAAGTACATGTATTTTTGTTTATATGTGTTTAATTGAATATGCGTTAGTTTATTATTTGTATTTGTGCAAATAATCATGTTTTATTTAATATATGTATGCTATACATGAAAGCTAACTCAAACTTCTCTATTTATGAGAAGTTATCTCTTTTGTTTTATAGGTATTCTTAAGAGTGATTTTTTAATCACTATAATTTGTATATTGAATTAATTAGTTCTTAAGTGGTTTTAATTGTCATATAAATTGTGCAAATTTGTAATCCCTAATCCCCTTCCCCATTTATTTGGAATGAATGTTTGTAAATTAATTTTATTTGTTATTATTTGTCAAGGCCAAAAGCATTAACAAGACTAATGTGCAAATCTAGTAAAAATAAAAGTGAAATGACTGCAGTCCAACAATAATAAGGAAATAATCAAATAATGCAAGGTAATAAATTACAAAATACAAACGGAGGCCGACCGTAAGGTCGGGTGAGCATTCAAATGCTCATACCCAGTTTTTGAACCCGGTCTCTGATGACGGCTTCTGGGTATCTTACACGGAATCCAGTTACTGTAAGTGTGTCCCGGTTTTCATCCGAGTGGCGACTCCATCTCCGATAATGGGCCCCAAAGCCCATAATTGTATTTCCTAGCAGGCCCTGAGCCTGCACAGTGCCGTGGTCGCCAAACACTTGGGCGTACGCTAGACCTCGCTGCCTACAATGGCGACTCCATTGGGGATAGAGAAACTTATTCCAGTATTTTGTAATTTATCATTTATCATTATTTCTTTGTTTCCTTTGCATTATACTGCATTCACTACACTCTTCACACAATGAGCACACAAGTCCCAAATAAACCCGACAATAGTCTTGCTTTGCTGCCTACGTTTCACTCAAACTTGGTGGTGAAGTATTTGATTATTGTCACCCCAACACGTACTATCCGTGTTGTTTGACCTTTGAATGGGGAGACGTATATGGATGTATATCGTTGTGGGAACCATAGCTTTTTCCTCTTGACCAAGCTCATGTAATGACATAGAAACCTCCACTAAGTTTTTTTCCCAAATGTATGTGTATTATGCCATTTAGCAAGCTTTGCAATAAAGCCCAAGCCCATTGAAAATGGACTTTTTCAAAGTGGGCTTTTCATGCCTATTCAAGCCCAATATGAGTATACATTGTCAAAGTGGGATTTTTATGCCTATTCTTAGCCCAATTCAAATGGTTTTTTTTTTTGACAAAGTAAACTCCTAAGGTTGAAACTTGGCCCATTGAGAATGGACTTCGGCTTTATTCAAAGGAGTTGCTACTTGTTTGATACGTCTTGAGGGTTTCTTTATATACGAAGGTTTTGTTGTCCCCTGTTGATAAACAGAACCCAACCAACAATCCTAGGATAAGAAACTCACCATGAATACGGGTGTGGAAGAAATAAGGGTGGATATTTCATTTTGAAGAGTTTTATCTTGTGTTACATGCTACTTGTAAATAGAATACTTACTTATTCACTTATTTATTTATTTTCTTTAATTCATTAGAGACAGTCTGCATATCATGCATACACGTCATGCATGTTTCTAATTAACATTGATTGCAGACATAGATTCAAGTCGATCATCTTCGTGGACTCGCTCCAGCACTAGTCGTCTAGTCAGGATGTCAAAAGATACAGCGTCTCCAAGTTTTGATTTAGAGTAGTTTAAAGCGAAAATGGCTGAACAAACCAGAACAATCATGAGAGAGATGATGATCGAAATGAATTCCACTAGACAGGAGCCACCTGCACCTATTCCTACACCTGCATTTATACCCCCACCACAGCCTCTCGATTTGGATGCTGATAATCTAGGAAGGAGAGAAATTGAAGACGATCAAGAGACTCTATTAGCAGAGCCAGTTATCCGACCAAGATTAGAGGTTTCAGAAGCTCCAGAAAAACCTGATTGGGCTAAGGATCTTGTCAAGTCAGTAGCTCAAATGCAATTACAGATGAAAGAAAAGGGCATTGAAGCTCTAATAAACTACTCTGATCTACGATTGGGAGAAGATGATGATTCACAGCCTCAAAAATTCAGATTCCCTGATATGAAGAAGTTCACTGGAGTGGAAGACCCTCATTTGCATCTTAAACAGTATGCTACTCACATGAGAACGACTAGTCTGAACGGAGCCCAGATCATCCAACAATTCTCCTTGTCTCTGGAGGGAGCACCTATCAGGTGGTACTATTCATTGGAACCCCGTGTCCAAGCTGACTGGGAAGAACTGTGTGAGGCGTTTGCTAAGCAATACAATCTCAATATTCAGATGGAGGCGTTATTGAGGGATTTACAGAACATCAGACAAAGATTCAATGAGCCTTTTACTGATTTTCTTATTAGATGGAGAGCCAAGCTTTCACAAATGAAACACCGACCGTCAGAAAGTGACCAGCTTGTGATAGCAATGGAAGGGTGTGTACTCCCGCTCTCTAAGAAACTAAAAGATCTGGGAATCAGGAATTTTAAGGAGTTTTATAGATTCGGGGTGCAGAAGGAATCTGACCTAGCACAGGAAAGGAAATCCTTCAGCTGAAGATCCTTAGGAAGTGAAGGAGCCGGATCCAGCAGTGGAGGTGGATCAAGCAGCAATATACAAATTAATGCGGTTTAACAGCCCAGAAGGTTTTCCAATCTTGGGAGACCTCTCTCTAAAGTTTTGAAGAAGCTGGTTGAGAATAACCTTTTGCAGCCTCTACCCAAAAGACCACCATTCCCAAACTGTGATCCAAAGCTTTATTGCAGATACCATCAAAATATCGGTCATGATACCGATAATTGCACTCGCCTGAAACATGAGATCCAAGACCTGATTGATGCAGGAAAAATCACTGAGAGCAAAAAGCCAAACACAAGAAATAACCCCTTACCCAATTATCAGAGAATGCCACCACCAAACCAATCAATCCTTGCCATAAACACTGGATTGACAGAGGAGCAAGTCCTAAACTCCTTTGTTAATACCACACCAGCACCATCAAACTTAGAACCAAAATGCTTAAACCTAGAAGAACCTGAGGATGTCAGTGTAAATGTCTTGGACATTTGGAGCTCGTCTGACGAGGAAGGTGAAGCAATAAATTTGTGGAAAGATGGGGAAGGGAAGAAGGTGCAATCAGTCAGAAAGCTGAAGAAGAAAGAATCTGAATCTGATAAGTCCGGGAAGAAGGGAGAGGATTCCAAGGAGGAATCAGAAGAAGAGTCAAAAGAGATAGAGAAAGCTGAAGAAGCTGAGAAAGCTAAGAGAGTAGAGAAAACTCTCTCTAGCATTTGGGAGATGCTGATGCACTCCAAAACCCATCGGGAGGCGCTAGTTTTGGCTCTGGACCATAAGATGGTCCCCTCAACCCACACACCTGAACAACTAGTTGAATCATTAACTAAAAGTCCTCAAGGAATGGTAATGTTCACAGATGATGATTTACCGCTGGAAAGGAGAGATCACCTCAAACCTTTGTTCATCAAAGCAGAAGTCAAGGGGAAGCTGACATGTTGTGTGATGGTCGACAATGGTTCAGCCATCAACGTTTGCCCTTTGAAGATACTGCCTAAATTGGGGCTTACAACAGCTGACTTGAAATCATCCGATGTGATCATCAAGGCATATGATGATACTAAGAGGCCTGTTGAGGGAACTTTTAAGGCTTTGGTCAAGACAGGACCTTTGGAGGTTTGGGTCAATCTTCATGTGATTGACATTCCTGTCACATTTGCTATCCTCTTGGGGAGGCCATGGTTTCATCCATTGGGAGGTGTGCCATCTACTGTTCATCAGAAAATCAAATTCCCACATGAGGGAAAGGTGGTCACCATTTCAGCTGAGACTGAAGCTGCAGTTGCTGCATTGAAAATGGCTCCTCAAGAAATCACATTGAGCCCAAGTTTTGAAGTCTGTGTGATATACGAAGATAAGCTCAGTGCCAAAATCATGAGATTGATGAAGAATCAGAATTTCAAACCTGGAATGGGATTGGGAAGGAATCAGCAAGGCCCACCTGGGTTTGTTGAGACTAAGCCAGTGATCTTGAAACATGGGATAGGATATCCCGAAATCAGTGAGCCAGCAGAGACAAGTGAGGCTAGAACCAAAGCTGAGAGGAAGAAGAAGGGAAAGAACAAGTCTAAAGCTAAACAGGTGATCAGGCCATTGTGGGAAACCTTTGTGAAGGAAGGCACCTACGACCCATATCGTGGAGCTCCAGAACCACTAATGATTGTTGACAAAATAATTCCTAGTTTTGAGATATTTGCTGAAGAGCTGAATAGAACCAGTGAAACTGCTGAAAAGGAGCCGAAAGTGGAAGAGCTGGTGTTATTCCCTGAGCTTGAAGAGGGCATCTCTGCGACAGAGTTGAAAGCCACTGCTGATCAGTTGAAAGAGCTTAGCTTCGAATCTTTTGTTTCTAACTCCATTGTAGATGTTTTCTACGATGACTTTGATATCTCTATAGCTAACCTGTTTGACAATGATGATCCTTTTGTTTCAAAGTTAATGCAATGAACTCTGATTTCACTTACTTGTTTGATGTATTGCCTAACGGTTATTCTGTTTGTGATGATCATTTCATGCATATGTTTAACATTAACTTAGTACAAACTGAATCATTTAACTTAGGCACATGTGATAATCCAAAAAATATACTTCTTGCTTCTAATTTAACTCCTGAGGAGAGATTAAAAATGGAAGAAATATTAAAGAAAAGACAGAAAGTATTTGCTTGGGGCTATGAGGATATGCCTGGGACCGACAGAGAGATCGCAGAGTACATAATTCCCATATATTCTCACATTTCACCAATCAAACAGAAGCAGAGAAAGTTAAGACCAGAATGGGCTCTCTTAATCAAAGAAGAGGTGGAGAAACAGCTAAAAGTGAAGTTCCTAGAGGTAGTGGACGACACCCAGTGGCTAGCGAATATTGTCTCGGTTCCGAAGAAGGACGGAAGGGTCAGGATGTACGTGGATTACAGGGATTTGAATAAGGCTTGCCCGAAAGATGATTTTCCCTTGCCACATATTGACACCTTAGTTGACAGTGCCGCTTCTAGTGCCATGTATTCTTTCATGGAGGGCTTCTCAGGATATAATCATATCATGATGGTAGTAATTGACAAGTTGAAGACTTCATTCACTACTGAATGGGGAGTCTATTGCTACTTGGTTATGCCATTTGGGTTAAAGAATGCAGGAGCCACTTATCAGAGGATGACAACCACCTTATTGCACGATATGGTTCATAAGGAGATAGAGGTGTATGTCGATGACATGATGGTGAAATCTCCAACACGGGAAGGGCATTTTGAAGCTCTAGACAAGTTTCTAGCAAGAGCTGAAAAGTATAATCTTAGATTGAATCCAAAAAAGTGTGTTTTTGGAGTGACATCTGGACAGCTGATAGGGCATATTGTGAGTCAAAAAGGGATAGAGGTGGATCCAGACAAGGTGAAAGCAATTAGAGATATGCCTGCACCAAAGAATGAGAAAGAGGTTCGAGGTTTTATTGGACGATTGCAGTACATCAGCATGTTCATAGCCAAGCTAACCACCATCTGTGCACCAATTTTCAAACTCCTGAAGAAGGATCAACCTGTGATCTGGGATGACAGGTGTCAGACAGCTTTTGAGACCATTAAGAACTATCTGATGAATCCTCCAGTGCTACAACTGCCAAGGCTGACAAACCTCTAATTCTTTATCTGGCAATCGAGAAAGAAGTAATAGGAGCAATGTTGGCTCAAGAGAGTGAAGGGAGGGCCGAGCATGCGGTATACTACTTAAGCAAGAAGTTTTTGCCTTATGAATCCAATTACAGTCTAGTAGAGAAAACTTGTCTAGCTCTGATTTGGGCGACAAAAAAGCTCAGGCATTATTTTCAGTCCTACCAAGTTCAAGCAGTCTCGCAACACAATCCTCTCAGGTATCTCCAACAAACACCGTCACTTACAAGGAAGTTGGCTAGATGGCTAGTTTTGCTCACAGAATTCGACATAGATTATGTAGCCAGAAAAGTGGTGAAAGGCAGAGTAGTTGCATATTTCCTAGCTCAAAGTCTAGTGGATGATGGACAAGAATGGGAATTAGAGTTTCCAGACGAGCATCTGGGGGCAATAGAGCTCCAGACTTGGACAATGTATTTCGATGGTGCAGTTAATAGCAGAGGAGCAGGTATTGGTGTAATTCTCATATCACCAGAAGGAGAAATGATCCCGATGGCGAAAAGATTAGAATTTGGAGTCACCAATAATCAAGCAGAATATGAAGCTTGTATCTTTGGGTTAGAATCACTTCGAAATGTGGGGGCAGAAGAGATCACAGTATATAGGGATTCAATGCTAGTGATAAAACAGATCTCCAATCAGTGGGAAGTAAGAGAAGATAAACTCAAGCTGTATTGGGATTATTTGACTACAATCCTTTTATCTTTCACTCAATGCAAGTTCATGCATTTGCCACGAGAGGAGAATCAGATGGCGAACGCTTTAGCTACTTTAGCCTCGACGTGGGAAGGAGAGAAACAGACTGTGGTGAAACCTCTCATTCTTGTTAATTTTGGAATTCCCTGCTATGAAGAGATAAGGGTGATGCCTGTTGACTCTACAGAGAAACTATGGTTCTACAATTTACAGCGATACTTAGAGACAGGGCAATTTCCTGAAGATGCTGAGAGAAAGGAAAGAATGTCACTAAGAATGTTGTCTCGCCAATTCATCAGTCATAACGGGATGCTGTATAAAAAGAGCGCCAGTTGAGGTACATTTGAAGTGTGTCGACAATGATGAAGCTCAGAAGCTGATGGAAGAAATCCATGAAGGAGTATATGGTCCACATATGAATGAGACAGTTTTAGCCAAGAAGATAGCACGTCAAGGCTATTTTTGGTTAACGATGGAGACAGATTGTGTGAGATTTGTGAAGAAATGTCATAACTGTCAGGCATATGGCGATGTCAATCATTTGCCATCTATGGAACTTCAGGGATTAACTTCTCTATGGCCATTTGCAGCATGGGGAATTGACATTATTAGAGAGGTGAGGCCGAAAGCGTCTAACAGTCATCAATACATTGTAGTGGCCATTGACTATTTCTCCAAATGGGTTGAAGCTGAGTCGTTTGTCACTGTTGGATCAAAGCAGATGGCGAGATTCATCGAAAAGAACATAATTTGCCGGTACGGGCTGCCGCATCATATTGTTAGTGACAATGGTGTTCAATTCAGGGCTGAGACATCAGCTTTGCTGAAAGAGTACAAAATCGAGCATCATATGTCGTCTCCCTATCGACCTCAAGCTAATGGAGCTGTGGAAACCGCAAACAAGAATGTGAAGAGGATTTTGGCTAAAACACTGGAAAATTATAAGGATTGGGCCTATTACCTACAGTTTACTTTGTGGGGATATAGGACTGCCAGAACTTCAACTGGAGTTACTCTTTATTCTTTGGTTTATGGATGTGAGGCAGTGCTACCAGTAGAAGTTGAGATCCAGTCATTGAGAGTCCTTCTATAGTCCAAGATTCCTGAATATCAATAGGTGGAGAGCCATTTAGCACAGCTTACGTTGTTAGATGAAAGAAGGCTGAAGGCTATGTATCATTCTCAACTATATCAGAGAAGGATTACCCGAGCTTACAATAAGAAAATTAAACCAGGCAAGATCAAAGAAGGGGATTTGGTACTGAAGCTTACCAGACTGATCATGACGGATCCAAAGGGGAAGTTCAAGCCGAACTGGGAAGGTCCATACCTCGCAAAGAAATTGTTTTCCAAAGGAGCCGCTATCCTCTCAGATTTAGAAGGGAATGAGTTCAGAGAGCCCATCAACCTTGACAAGCTGAAGAAATACTTTCTGTAAAGTCTCGCTAGGGAGAAAACCTCAAAAGAGGCTACCTAGGCAAAAGTGAGAGACTGAAAAAGGAAGAAATTAAAAAGTCCTGCTGGATTGAAAACCTTGAAAGAGGCGGTCCAGGTAAAAAGTAAAGGACATAGAAAAGGAGAGAGAGAGAGGGAAAATAGTTAATTGGAAAACTTGCAAGGGCAAGCCAACTAACGACAGGGGTTGTATTAGAAGCAAAAATTGTATAATCGCTTTGTGCTTAACTTATATGAAATGGATTGTCTTTGTTAAAGTTAAACATTGCATTAAGTTCTCGTTACAAACTGTTTAAACAAAAAGGGAACTACATCTAAACATGAAAGTGTGATAAAGATTAAATTATATGAACTACTCTTGTCTTTTTTTCTTTTGTCGAACGCTCAACATTTGTAACTCTCTTGTCCTTTTGCTTATTTTGAACTCATCTTTCTCTGTTTGTTGCAACTGGACCCATTCCTTATAATGATCATCAGTGGATGGATCTCCATCATGGTCGATGCACCTCAGAACAGTTCTTCGAGGCCAAGTTCTCACTAAATTATCCAGAATGTTCTGAGTTAGAGTTCCTGGCTCAAACTCATGTACTAGCTCCGAAATCAGCTGTTTTTGCCCATATTGCCTACAAAGCCTTATGGGGTTGTAAAACATAGCGAAGTGAAGTCCAGCTACAAGCACGCAGTAGGTATAACTCCGGAAAGTCACATGTTGCAGTCTCCACCATGGGCACATCCACTGTATCAGAATATCAGGGAATGTAGCTAGCCAACTCCGAACATCTCCTGGAATAGGGTGAAATCTCCTGGTGCGACAGTGTTTAGCTCTGTAATGAACAATGTCCTTAGGAGGCTCCAGCAACCTCAGCTTTTCATGAAACCATGCCTGTATAGATTGTGAATGCAGGAGATAAAGGATTATGGAAAGAGCAATGAATGAAAAGTTTAAATGAAGAAATCTAACCTCCAGAAGCATCGGGCTCCCAGAAAATCATTTTCTTTCAGCTAAGACCAGCGGGAAAGGGTTCAAACCAGCTTCCACCTGGTCCAAGACATACAGAACCTTGGAATCATATTCGCTAGAAGGCGAAACTAATAAGAATTAAGCATATAAGCAAAGAGCTAGCATCCGAGGCCGATACACTTCTGCATTAGTCATAGCCATCACAGCTTCCAGAAGAGAGCTCATCATGATATCAGTGCTAAGAATGTGTTGAAGAGATTATTAAGGTGAGAAACTGAACATCCTAGCCATTTGACATTGCATGGAATGCAAATCCAGAGTTCTAACCGGAGGAATGGTGATCTAACAAGCAGAATCTAGTTGAGAACCTAGAATAGCTTCGAATTCTTCTGGCAGGGGGCATAACTCCACATTGTTAAACCTGAAAACATGTTTCTGGGGATCCCAAAAATCAGCAAGAACATGGAGAAATGGGTAGTTGATTCTCCTAGCATAAAGAGATCGAAAAACGGATAGATGAAACGGCTCCAATCTAGACCAAGATCCACCGTCCAAGCTTTTCAAGATCAACTGCAGTTGTCTCAGGCTTCTTTCGGTCATTTTGGGGACCTGAGATGTGTTTCAGAAGTAGAGGATGGAAGAAAAATTAGAGAAGTGAGATGAGTTAGGGATTTGAAGAGGATTTGGGGGTTTTATAAACTGCAGAAGCCTGTCTGAGAGGCGTGCGCCTCTCCGATCAGGCGCCGCCTCTGCATGGAGAGGCGCAGCTCATGCGCCTCTTCACAATGAGGTGCACGCCCCCTGAAGAGGTGCATGCCTCCCGGACAGTGGAAAATAGTCCTTTTTGTTCTGTAATAGGAAATTTGTACATCTGTGAAAGCTCATTCATCAGTAAAAGAGTATTTAAAGAGCAATTTCCATCCAATTTGATCAGAAACATGATTTTAAACAGAGCAAAAGTATTGTATCATGCATTCAGAGTAGAAAAAGCAAAAAATCCTAAAGTAAATGACAAAGCTAAACTGAAAATCTGTAATAACAAAGAAAACAGTGCAGAGCAACAAAAGAAATGTTCCTAATCGGACAAAGCTAAAGAAAAATCTAGAGGGACTTTTTACTCATCATCCTGGCCCTCGTCCTTATCATCATCCTCAACCTAGAGAGCTGCAATCTGCTCCTCAAGGGCTGTGATCGTGGCCTCTCTAGCCTCATCTCGCTCCTGTTAAACAGTGATAGAAGGTAAGTTATCATGAAAGCATGCATACATGTAATTATAGTAGAAGTGCATTACCTTCCATTCTTGTGAAACCTGCATCAGGTAGTCCCGGTGAGCCTCAACCAGCCTGTACATATACTCGCCCTGGTCCCGAGGTATCTGCATGAGTGAAACAAGTGGTTAACATGAGTTGTGATATAAAACTCTGTGAGAAAGCAATTCAGAAAACATGTAAAAGAGAACTTACATGAGTAGCAGCTGCTAGGATGAAGGCAAGCTCGATGCTCTCGTCGACGGCACAGGTCACCAAAAGGTAGCCAACAGGGAGCCATCAGATCAGGAGGAGTAGCCAATCTACCAGCTGCCATCTAGAAGCTCGAACTCGATGGCCCACTAGTGCACAGAGGAACTCTAGATGAAGTACCCTCATCTCCCGTAGTAGTGCGAGGACGCTGCAAAGGCCTCTCTGGTACAGAAGGCCTAGGATAAGATACTGGGGCTCCAGCTGATGCCTGAGAGGTGAAACCGGCTAGGATCACCCTCTGCAGTAGATAAGTGCGAGCAAAGTGAGAATAACGAGACTTCACCCTCTCGATGTAATCATCAACACCCTCTCCCTCACAGGCCTGATCGAGAGCAGCTCCCTCCAACAGATGAGCGAAGAATATGTCGTGAGGAGGTGGAAGAGGTGGTCGCCTGACACGGCTGCCCGCCTGCCAGTTGTGGATCCTCTCTCCAAGGAACCACACTCTACAATCAGGTCCTCGAAGCAAGACCCTCATCCTCGACAGAGGTCTCGAATGAGTCATAGCCCGAGTCCATCCCTCCTCTATACCCCATAAGTCCACGTTCAGCTGAAAAGAAAAGAAATAAGTGGGTAAGCTAATATGATATCAATATAATCATTAATTGAGGTTTGTGTTTTATTTTAGGTACCTCTTCAAAGGTCAATACGTTCAGGCGCTCGTGATGCACATGGACACGTGCCAGGGGTCTCTTCCAAAAACGACTATGACCCCACCTAGCTAGAGCAGGAAAACGAGTATCAACTACTCGAGAAATGTCACTAAGCAACTCTAGCCATAAGGCCCAGACTTGAAAGAAAACAGACTTGAAAGAAAACAAACAATAATGTTGAGCAACAATGCTAATAATCACCATGAAAGAGAAAGCAGATAAAAGCAGAGGATATAACAATACGGCATACCAGAAGTAGCAGAATCGCCTCACCTTCCAGACGGTCTCGTCCATGCTCTTGTAAAGGAATGCTAAAGCGCAGCTCCCCCAGTCATAAGTGGCCACGAGATCCAGGTCTCTCAATGGCATCAGGAAGATCAGGTCCAAAGAGCTCGCTGCATCAGCAAACAGAGTCGTCCCTAAGAGATAGACAAGAAAAGACCTCACTACCTTGTCAATCTCATGACCAGTAGTGGCAGCAGCTACTCTCTCCTGAGTATAATAGGTCCTAATGGAGTCGATCTTGAAGGTATGGCTCCCCTTCATGTCTGGGACCATCCCTAGAAGAGTCTGGATGTAAGCTACCCTCTCTGGTGTCATTGGGTGGAGGCTAGCATCAAGAGGAACATAGTCTCCTGCACAAGGAATCCCAGTGATGGTTGCAAACGAGACTGGGTCCAACGTGAACTCACCAAAGGAAAGATGGAAGGTGTGAGTGCTCTCAGACCATCTCTCCATCAGAGCACGCAACAGATGGTAGTCTGTCTTGCCCTGAAGCTCAGGAAGGGCAAGAATGAAATCGTGAAAGCTTGTGTCATGAATCCGAGCCTTGATGTCAATAGGGAAACCATTGTACCAGACCCACGCACCGCTGAAATTCCCAGCGCCTTTGAAGTGGGGATGATCGAACTACAGAATGAACAGGGAGTTGAATTGAAGTCAAAAATGACAAGAAAAATCAAAACAGTTTATAGAACTCTGGCGATGAGGCGCACGCCCTAGTCCAGGAGGCGTGCGCCCCATCGGAGAGGCGCCGCCTCTTCACGGAGAGGCACACGCCTCTCCACTTCAGGGGACGTACGCCTCTTGCACAGAGGCCATGCACCTCACCAAAGAGGCGTACGCCTCACCGCCTCCTCGGCCCAGGGTCGATTTTAAAAAAACCAATTTTTCAATTTTACACTATTTCACGTAATTTCATGCAATTTCTTTTGGTTAAATTGACAAACATGCATTTATAAATGATAAACCAGTGTTATTCGATCCTATTGCAGGTAAAAATGAATAAATCTGACACTAACCTCACTAGAAGCCAATCCACGAAGATGGCCAGTCGGCTGAACCAGAAGAAGGACCTCATCAGTGGGGGAGAGCTCGAAACTGCGTAAAGGATGAATCGAGGGTAGTACCGAGTCCCAGTCAGGCAAATCAGGAGTCCGTTGAGCGTCCATAGCAAAGGAGGATTTGGAAAAGTGAAAGGAATTTGAGCGAAAAAAAGGAAAAGGAAAAGAAAAAGTGATTTGAAAAAGTGAAAAGGTGAAGCTTATATAGTTAGGTCAAGGGGCAAAACTAGAAGCCTCGCAAAAGAAAAGAAAAGAGAAAGGGAAGGGTGAAGTCCATTAACCAAATGAAATTTGGCCCATTAAATAGGCATCCCCAGCGGAACCTATTGAAAAAAAAATCCAGAAATGTGGGAAATCATTACTCGACTTTTCGGGTGTACCCTGAACTCGTCATGAAATTAGAGTTTATTTGATCAAAGCATCAATTCGCAATGAAAAAGCGTCTGATCGGGTTTGAATCCCCAAAGTGCGCAGTGTTGGAAAGCGTCTGATCAGATTTGAATCCCTGAAGTGCATAGTGTTGGAAAGCGTATGATCGGGTTTGAATCCCCAAAGTGCGTGTTGCAAAGGAGTGTCTGATCGGGTTTGAATCCCCGAAGTGCATTTTCTTTCTTCCAAAAAGCGTCTGATCGGTTTTGAATCCCCGAAGTGAGTGTTGCAAAGGAGTGTCTGATCAGGTTTGAATCCTCGAAGTGCATTTTCTTTCCACCAAAGGAGCGTCTGATCGGGTTTAAATCCCCAAAGTGCGCAGTGTTAGAAAGCGTCTGATCGGGTTTGAATCCCCGAAGTGCGCATTGCAAAGGAGTGTCTGATCGGGTTTGAATCCCCGAAGTGCATTTTCTTTCCCCTAAGGAGTGTCTGATCGGGTTTGAATCCCCGAAGTGCACATCCTCTACTGAGTGAAGATCGGGCCATGCTCGGGAATCACGTCAACTTATAATGAGTAACTGATTAGGCCAAGAAAACCCGAGGAACACGGTTACATTTCAAAGTTGAAATTTGCGTCTAAAGAATTCAGAATTCGCACCATCATCTCTACTGAGTGAAGATCGGGCCATGCTCGGGAATCACGTCAACTTATAATGAGTAATTGATCGGGCCAGGAAAACCCGAGGAACACGGTTACGTTTTAAAGTCAAAATATGTGTCTAAAGGATTCGGAATTCGTACCATCATCTCTACTGAGTGAAGATCGAGCCATGCTCGGGAATCACGTCAACTTATAATGAGTAACTGATCGGGCTAGGAAAACCCGAGGAACACGGTTACGTTTCAAAGTCAAAATCTGCGTCTGAAGGATTCAGAATTCGCATCATCAACCTCTACTGAGTGAGGATTGGGGCCATGCTTGAGAATCACGTCGAATTATAATAAGTGGCTGATCGGGCTAGGAAAACCCGAGGACCATGGTCACGTTTCAAGATACTCTAGTAAGTTTCAAACTTTGACCTCTTGGGTTTGAATTCCCGAGGCTGGCAACCCAAGCGAAGCTTGAAGGTCAAGTATGTCATTTTGATCACGTACTGCTTTTTGTTGCATGCGTTGCTTTTTTTAAAAATTGATTTCAAAAATCTGCTTTTCGAAAAACCAAGGGGGCAAATTGTAGACACTCTCAGTTTGAGGCCCGCAATGGAAGCCCAATGATGAGAAAAGTACGAGTTCTGAATGCAAGAGAACCCGAAACTTCTTCAGTGAACTCGAGAGAAAGCTTAAATCCCGAACACTTAAATCCAAGCCCAAAATTCTCAAACCTCAGCACAAAAACACTTAAACCCTAGCCCAATGCCTTAAAAGCCCAAAGTCTTGGCCCATTTCAGCCTAAGCCAAGTAGGCTTGAGCTGAAGAGGCGCACGCCTCTCCGATGAGACGCACGCCTCATCGATGAGACGCACGCCTCATCGATGAGGCGCATGCCTCTTCGCTAGCCACCTGCAGCTTGCATTTAATGCTATTTAATGTTGGCATTAAGGTCCTGCTCCCACACCATTACTTCTCTGATTTTGGGACATTTTTTGTTATTTTTGAGGCAAAAATCAGAGTAAAAAAGGGGTTCATGATGGAAAAATAAAGTAAAGGTCTTGTCTTACTTTGGGAAGGGAAAAAGGAAGGAAAGGTTGAGTGGTTAAGAGGGAAGGAAAGGAAAGAAGTATAAGAGGTTGGTCATTCTGAAGAGAGAATGAGAAAAAAAGGGAAGAAATTCGTTCTTGAGAGAATAGAGAGAAAAGAGAAGAGAAGAAGAGAGAAAAGAGTGAGTTTAAGCTAAAAACTTGAGATTTCTTCAGAAAGAGAAGGTGATCTTGCATTTAAAGCACTCCAAATCATCAAACCATCTCTGAAGGCCTAAGTTAGGAGCTTCTAAAGTTGTCTACAATAAGTAAAGATTCTTTGTTTTGTTTTTTTAAGATTTTCATTTCATTTTAAGCTTGTTTACTTGTCTTTTGTTGTTTTAATTGTAATCTTTGCTTGTTTGATGTTAAT